>JAQFXM010002816.1:0-22905 GCA_034693345.1 Entomobrya multifasciata
CAACTTTTGTCAAGGCACCATGGGTCAAATCCGACCCACAGGGTCACTAGAGGTCAAAAACTTTTCTTGATATGACGCGTCTTCACATGTCTCTAGTCTCTACATTACATGTCATGCTTCATCTTCGTCTTTTCTTCATGTCTTGACATGACTTGTTATAGCGGTAAGCATTGCATATAGATAACATTGCAAAGTGAAAGTTTATTCGCTTAAATACTGAAATAATTTATGTAACCTTACCAAAAATCCTTGAAAGTAAAAATATATTAGTGTAAAAGTTTTCAACTTTTTGAAAAAGAAAGTAATGTTCTGACTTTTGTGCCTCCTAGAACTGTCTAGACTGTTAGTTTTCATTTCCGTTGCGTATTGCTAGAATCCTGTACAATACGTTGTTAAACGTAAATTATTTACTCATTGTCAGTGTTTTAGTTTTTTTGAAATTAGAAGTCATGGAAACAATAAATGTTGTACCTAATAACCACATAAGCCTAATAAATGCCTTTTCTTCTTGCCTGGTTCACGTTATAAATTTCGCCGGTCTAGATATTGATTTATCTTTAGCAACAACTCCTGTTTTACTTCTACAATATTTTTCGTTCCCTAATGGATGGTATTTGTATCCAATGGAAATGAGTCCATTTAAACATGGTAAGCTTTCCAAATGGATATCCTCTATAAGTTTTGACGTGTTTCAGAAAACAAGTTATATTAGTGTAGGTAACAAATCAATTCTGTTTAGTATTAAAAAGAGTTTAGATTACATGAGTGTTCCTTTTCGGAAAAAGCTCAGAGCATCCGGGAAAAACGCGAAATGTGAAATTAACATTTATCTTCACCCACCTACCGAAAAGATAAACCCTTATATTTACGTAAAACATTCACATTGGGGTAGTGTGTTAAAGGACCCCTTTTGGATTAATTTCGAGTATGGCTATGAACTTCAAAAATGGAAGTATGACTTTTTAAGTACTATGCCAGAGGTTTCTCTACTAATTTGTACACAAAGTAAAGGATCAGTTTGTCAAAATATGAATCATCAAATTAAGTGGATATCCACAGTTCTCAACTTTCCTGGGCTGGTTAGAACATACAAAACGATTCTGATTCTAAAAACTCTTACAAATGGTTATTATCTGCAATTTTTTTGTCCGTACTGTAACCATTGCTTTCCCTACAAAATGATTACTATAAAATTAACAAATTTTGACATTACAAAGTTACTTGCAAAACATATCGATATAATACAGAACGCAAATCCTCATTTGATAGAAGTTGTGCTTCACATGCATTTATTTTGGTACCCAAAAATTATGCAAAACCAATATAAATCACGAAAAGTAGTGATGCAGTTGCTTCGTTTTATTAACATAAAAGAAGATGCTGAAGCCTTACCATATTTATTAGACATCCACGCGCTCATGTTTTTGCTTCCACAGAATATTAGTATACAATTGCAAAGTGAACATGACACATATAAAGGAATGTGGAAATATGTTAAAATTAGCAAGTGCTCTAGTTCTACTTCCTGGTATCACGGAACAATTCGTCCAGTAGTTCAAAGAACCACAAGGGAGTACTTAGGACAGCAACATGAAATTGGCCTAATATTTCAAAGACTACAGCTTCGATTTGTCAGCTGCCATAAAGAACAAAGTCACTGGATTGTTCAAATGAAAGAGTTAATCATTATATTTGATACTGTAACATGGGTATTTATAATTTCATCGTCCTTATTGGTTGCTGCTATTACTAGCTTATCGTCTCAGAACTCAGAAAAGAGTTATGCAATTTTTTTCATAAAAACATGCAATGAAATTGGGTTTTCATTTTTTGAGCAGTCCACTGATTTATTTCAAAGACCAGGTCATCGCACATTTGTGCTATTTTGCTTGCCTCTTGTGTTTTTGTTACTGGGTAACTTATATAAGGGTGACAATATTACTAACTTAACATTAGAACCTAACCCATTTCCTTTCGAAACATTTGAAGGCTTGGTACAGAATAACTTTGAAATATTTTCACGTCGTGTTTATCTCTCAGATGAAACATATCTTGCCCTAAGACGTAATATACGTATAGAAAAAGAATACAACCAAACTAGTAACCATGAATATTACCCGATAGTTTCTGAGCTCTGGTTGGAAATAATACGGAAGCTTGCTCTGGTAAATGTAAACCGACTTAACAATTTGAAAGACCAAATTTCAAGAAAAAGTTTATTTTATCTGAACCATTCTAAAATGTTTCCGAGTTGGAAATTTCGTATTGGAACACCCGGTACTGATGAGTATGTCGAGAGAATAGTAAGTATGCATATGAATAAGTGTAATAAATCTGCTATGATTTTAAATACAGGTACAGCAACACAACTACGTACAATCTTGAAAATCTCAAACAAACCAACTTTCCTTGGTAAAGATATATTGAATGAAAATATTTTATCGTATAACTATCAAGGCTACTTTCCTACAAATGTAATTTTACGCGTTAAATATTCCTTTCCATCTGGTTTGATTGAATGGTGGCAAAAATACTTTAAATGGTATATAGTTATGAAAACAGAAGTTGATATTAGAGCCCGCAATAATACTGAAAATACAGACAATGTGTCCTATTACGTTAACAACCGAATTGATGTGTATGTTCTTGGCACATTTCTAGGTATTGGTTTTACCATATCAACTTGTGTTTTTCTTGTTTACGATTGTAGGGTGCTTAATAAATACATTCTTTGGATTTTTAAAGTTTTTGTTCTTATCTTAAAAATAAAACGACTGCATACATGGATCAAACTTGGTAGTATATTTTAAATGTACTTGATTTATATGGCATAGACCAAGTAATTACTAAAGAATTAGGGATTCTTATACTTGTATGATTGAAAAGGTGTATTGTATGATTTGGATTTTTTAATGACTATACAAAATTAAAAATGATTTGTTTTTGTAAATATTGTCAATTGCATAGAAGCATGAGTGGAAACGTAGTGATGTGCACTCAATTACTTACGCTGTGATATTGTTGCTAGTACATTTTAAAATTACCTTGAAATAAAAGCAAATATCACACACAAATTATGTGTAAAAACTGGTTTTTGTGGGCGAAGAACTAGCAATTGTAAAACAAGTTATTGCATATTATGCATTCATGCTATGCTTGCTTGGCTTGGATTCCAGGTTACTGGCTCATTCATAACACCCAAGCATTTATGTAGAGCATGTGTCGATATCACCAGGCATTGAACTGTAGGTAATTTTACTTGGTTAACATTGTAAATGCACTAAAAGCATACTGGTTCCGCAAATGAATAAAATTAAAATGGCTCTTGCTGTATATCTTTTAGTAAATTCTTCAAGCATTCACTAAACACTATGAATGTAAGTTTCCTTTGTAAAACTAGTACAAGATTATGAAAACTTTTGCACGTAATTGTCGTAAGCGTATTTATTTTATGGTACACACAACTATGCAGTTAAGTGTTTAATAAATTAGTAAAGAAAAGAAGTCTAGATAATGATGAAAAAGTATGAAATGTAAGTAGACTCACCAAATATGTGTTCGCGGTGTTTAGATATTTATCTATGTAAATGTCTGTTGATCTAAAACAAAACTTTGTTATGCAACCATGCGTAGTAAAACAGCATGTAATTTTCATTTCACTAATCATTGGTACTTAAACTCAAGGTGAAAGAATTGCTTTTTTATCGAATATTTTGTCTCCGAGACTTTTAAAAGTTTATAATAATTGACGTGACCTTTACATACTAATTACTAATTACCTAATTACTGTGTTTACAAGTGAGTACTTGCATCCATGTACGGATGCACAAAAAGTATGATCAAAATTATTTGTTGAAAAAATGCATACAATTGTTTGTTTAAACTTTAGAATAATTTGAATTTATGTTTCGTTTTAATTTAATCAAACAATCAAAAATTCAGCTTCACTGCAAGTTTCAACTGTTTTATCAGACTCTCTGTACATTTTCAACTGAACAGTTAGCATTTTACCACGGAGATTAGAACCCACGCCTATTGCGGTCTTCAAAGAATATGCTTTTCCAGCTTGAATCGGTCCACTTGTAGAAATATTTGTGTTCTGCCACGTGAATTCGTCACCTTGATTATCATTCACTAGAAGGCGAGCGCTAAGAAATTCCGTTGGACCACTAGGAATAAAGGAAACTTCACACCGGAACTGCTGTTCAGCTGGCATAAGACAGGCTCCTCCAACTAAAGATGAAGTGCATGCCTCAGTTCGCCATTGAAGAAGACGACCAGCACCGCCTTTCAAAATCAGATTGAGAAGAATTACTTATTATTTACCTTTGCTATAAAAACACTATTAAATTGTAAAAGACTTACCGCAATCTTTATAAAGAACGTTCCCCAAATTACTGTACAGAGATTTCCCTTGCTTAGCAAAAATTTCATAGGGCTCACTTACAAAAACTGAACTTTTCAGCTGGTTTGTTTGTACTAGTGGTGTAGTGCTAACCACTAAAGCTGAAATTAAAACAACGACAGAGAAAATCGTGTATGTGTTCATGATGAAGAAAACAAGATTTTTTTCTTTAGAAGTCACGGTTTAGGTTAACTGACCAGCAGCAGTAAGAAAAGAGAACTGACATCAATGCACTGGAGGCAGACCCTTTTTAAAGCACTAAAATCGGTTGTTTTTTCTAGTGTTCCAGAAATATGAGAATAAGTGAAATCTGCATACATGGTTGTGTAATCGTCGTCCACATGACCAGTTATAACAGGTTTTGTTTCATTTTAATGAATAAGGATCGGCAAATGAAGACAAAACATCAGTTGTTTTGCAGACATGATTCTTACACAAAAATTGTGATCTGTACGATTACAATATTACAAGTTTCACAAAAATTAGAAGTCGTTTTTTTTAAAATCTGATGTTATCTTTATATCAAACACAGTTTTATTATGTGATGCCTGGTGTTGCAGTTCTCAAATTTATGAAAGCAATTAAATTGGAGGGTTTGACCATTGAATATTTGATAGTTTATGAGTTTGTGCAAGCACAAGTTTGTTACATAAACTATTTTCTCCAAAAAGTCTAGTTTATCTCTTGCTGGCCACAGGTCCGTGACTGAAATACTGAGACATGTCACGCGAATAAAATGACAAAGTTTCTTTTTAAAAGCCGAAATTCAGATAACTGATAAACCAGCAGGTAAAAATAAAAACTGGGATGCAGATACTAAAGTTGGTCAGCATTTTATACAAAAGAAACTGGACTTAAAAACATAGTTTTCTGGTAGAATATTCTAGAAAGTGAAATGATCTTATGTCACTTTGATTTCAAAATAAGAAAGTTTATCAAATGCATCGTGAAAAATGCCAACAATTACTCTGTCCAGTTTACTTACTTGGCTACGTATGGCTTTGTTATGTAATAAAAATAACTACTTTAATATTCGTGGCATATAATAATACTAACATAAAAACTAGTTTTTGTGGGCCAAGAGAAATTTACGAGTAATAGAGGTAGACCTGTATGTCCAAAAAGTTGTTTCTAGGGATGTGCATAAGTTGAGTCTCCAGGTTACTGGCTCATTAATGTTACTATGCAGACGTTTATGTAAGGCACGTGCCGATATCACAACACAATGAACGTTTGTAATATTACTTGATTTGGTTGACATTGACGATTTTCTAAACTTTTTTTAAAATCAACCATATGTAATGGTAAAAATGAAACGTAATTTGGTATTCTACATATTTAATAGGTTTCGAATCATTGAAAGGGGATGAAATTAATTATTGTCCTGAATTATGATTGGTTGGTGACTTGTCTCCATTGTTATTGTGCAATCAAGCGTGAAATCCCCTTTACCACACACACAATTTTTTTGCGCGCGAAGAAAAAAACATCAGTCTTTGAAGACCTCCCACAGTAAATGCCTTTCTGATAAATAAATAAGCATGTTACATATTTTTACCAACTGGAGAAAGCAATATACGATTGTAATTATATTCACGTACGAAATTATTTTCCCATTAATCGCAAATTTTTAAATATTATTACAATTTCTGAGCAGGAAAATTTCCGTAATTATTTTACAGGTTTCCCTTGCTTGGAAAGAATTTCGTACAAACTCACTCAATCTCACTTGAGAAAACCATACTTTTAGCTTAATTTGTGTGTACCAACTGTGTAGTACTAAAGCGGAAAATAAACCGAAAACTGAGAGAATCGTGTTTGTGTTCATGATGACGAAATAAGAGAATAGTTTCTTTAAATTGAAGATATACAATATGTAAGTTAACTAACTTGAAGATTTAAGAAAGTTTTTTTGTGTATGCATTTCATTTACATATGGAATAACCATTTGTGATAAGTAGCTAAATGTGATACTTGAAATGTCAGAAAGTATACTGGAAAAGTTGCTACTTGTCGAAAAATTGTTTTGTCGATGATTTTTCGCTTACTTCTCACATTTTTACATGGCTTTATCAAAACAAGAAAAAATCCATGCGCAAAGGTCTTCAAAAAAGTGTAGTTTCTATATTCTCAGCAACATTCAACATCATCACTTTTTATTCTGTAATGTTGCTTTAAATTTTATGACATTTGTTTGTACTTGAAATATACTAGGGTTTTGTGAGACCAGGGCCAAATTGCATAAAACTTACAAGTCTACAATCACAACTACAGGCTATATATCGTTTATGGGAGCTGAGCCTGTAACGTAAGCTAGGTAATCTTCACAATTGTGAGCCTGTAGTGTTTTATGCAATTGGGGCCAGGATATGCAAGCGCTAACATTTGAAACAATTTTGATGTGGAATTGATTCACGAGTAATTAGGCAATAAAGTATTGCCAGGATCTTTTGAATTTACGTACTTGAATTTAAATATGGCACTATTCTTCTTTTGGAAAGATAATTAGGAGAGATTAACATTTGGCGTCAATATTTCTGCGACCTTTACAATTTTTCCAGCATTTACTTCGATGTTCAAAAGATGGTCAATCACGTTCCATTTGGGTGCTAGATTAAAAAGAATTAGTGTTTCTGTAGCTGTAGCTGTTGTCCACATATAAATACTAAAACGGCTTTATATTTTATATGTTGTCTTAAATTGTCTCTATAAAGCTGGGCTTCTATAGGGTATTTTGAAGCAAATAAAGAAACAAATCAATTGTTTTAGTTTTAGTTGACCTAAATTCTGGATAGCAATAACCTTTGAGCGCAAAATCATAGGTCTGTGAAATAATGGTAAATACAAATCGTTGGCATACTAATGTAACACCAATTAAATTTTTAAATTATTCGGAAAGTTTTAAATTGACTTCTGTGGAACATCAATATTTTTATTAAACTATGCAAGTCAATGTGCCATTTCTTTTCACTGGGTTATACTATGTTCTACAGGGTGCTTTGCAAGTAAACGACTTTTTAGGTCGTATTCCAGGCTTTCTACCAGTTATTGCAGATACAAACTATGGGAGGGTAAAAGGTACAAGGCATTATGCAAGAGGACGAATTCCATACAGATTTTTTCGAGGTATTCCTTACGCTAGGCCGCCAATTGGAAATTTACGGTTTGCGGTACATCTCATTTTATTTTAAAGTTTTCAAAAAACATAAAGACCAGTATACATAAATGGACCTTCTTTCAATAATTTCTGAAGCCACCAGTTCAACATCCAAGTTGGGGAAATAATGTTCTTGCTGCAACATATTACCGAGAAATTTGCTTGCAACTTAATGTAGCAGATCCAGATCAAAGGCCAATTGGTAGTGAAAATTGTCTTTTTCTAAATATTGCAACCAGAAAGGTTAAGCCTAATCAATTTTATATTTAGTCATAGTCAAAATATTAGGAACTAAACATAATTTGAGCTGGTTTTACAATAATTTAAAGTCTTTTAGAAAATATGAACTTCCATCCAACGGTTATCGACCCGTCATAGTTTGGATTCATGGTGGTCATTTCATGTTTGGATCTTCAAACGTATTTCCTCCAAAATACTTTATGGAACAAGACATTGTCCTTGTAACTATAAACTATCGATTAGGTGCGCTTGGATTTTTAAACACCGGAGACGGTATAATTTCCGGTAATATGGCTCTTAAAGATCAAACGCTTGCTTTAAAATGGATTAAAGAAAACATCAAATATTTCAACGGGGATTCAAGTAGAGTTGTTATATTTGGCGAAAGGTGCCACGGCAATTAGCTATTATTGCACTTTGCTAACATGTAAAATATGCTAACAATACATTTTGCCAACAAGGCTATTTGCTAACACTGCAACTTGCTAACAATGCAAAATGTATTGTTAGCAAATTTTACATGTAAGCAAAGTGCAATGTTAGCTAATCACCTGTAATGGGCAAAAGTGCTGGAAGTGTATTTGTTCATATGCACACATTATCTCCACTGTCAAGAGGTCTATTTTCTGGAGCAATATCAGCTAGTGGGACTGCCCTAAGTCCATGGGCAATTATAGACAATCCTAGAGAACAAGCTTTGGAGTTTGCGGATGGATTGGGATGTTCAAATCGAAGCGCGGTGAAAATGGTTGAATGTTTACGAAGAATTCCGGCGAAGAAAATAGCAGCTTATCATTCCGGATATGTTGTAAGCTAAAGACGTATTTCAAAGTTTTAAATACGGCATAACGTAAGTAAACCGAATTTTTTGCTGTCGTTTAGATTCAAGAGGTCGAGGGAAAACGTGGTATATTTGGTCCTACAGTTGACTCAAGATCTTCCAAACATCCTGCGTTTTTCTCAAATCACCCTTTAAAACTTATGGAAAATGGAGAAATCTCCCCAACTCCATGGATTAATGGACTAAACTCTGGCGACGGTCTCATATTTTTATTGCCTGTATTTCGGCTGGGCGATTTAAAACAAAAATTGAATAGCCACTGGAAGCATTATGCTCCTTTACTCATGTTATATCCCAAACATGCTCAAAGAGACTTAATATCTGTTTCAGTGAAGCAATATTACTTGCAAAATAGACCAGTAGAAATAGAAACGTTAAAGGAAGCAGGTGAAATGATGTCAGATCGAGGATTCTTTTTGGATGGTCATTATGCGTCGCTATTGCAAGCCAAAGTTGCTCCAACTTATGGTTATTACTATGCTTATGAAGGATTATTTTCGTTGGTGGACTTGGCTGTTAGTGCATCAAAGCAACCACTTTTGGATGGAGGTTATAAGTGGGTTACCTCGAATATTTTTCAAATCAGGCCGAAAAACAAATATGGTAATCATTTAATTACTATTGTTTTCATAACTATGCTTGCTACAGCTATAAAATATTTATTTCATCTTTTTAATTTAACAGGAATATGTCATGGGTAAGAGTTAACAAATAAACATACAAACATTCCTTCATTGCGAAAAATTCGAATTGAGTTTTTTCGCTTTTTTTCAGAGACGAAATGCCCTTGCTTTTTAATATGCCATTAATAAGAAGAGAAGTTGGCCCACGTGACATTGATTTGAAGTTTTCCAGAAAACTGATTAAACTTTGGGTCTCTTTTGCTGAAAATGGGTACGCAAGTAGATATTTATGTACACTTGTTTGTAGTATACATACTATAAAGAACTTAAGAAATGTAAACGTCGTGAACCTTTGTTTGTAATATTAGTGTGCCAGACCCCCGAATGGTGGGAGAAAACGTTATTTGGTCTACTGTAGATGAAAGCAATCCAAATCTTGAAGATATTCCACTGAAGAGGCTGCTAATAAAGGATAAGTTTTCAATAATTGATGAACCATTTTTTAATAGGATGCAATTTTGGAGACAGTTTAATATTTAGTGAGAAAAGGTACAGATAAAATTCAACTCTACTGAAAAAATACATTTTACTTCCAGGAAACTTATTATTTATAATGACCGATGGAAAAATCAATACTGTAATTTAATGTTAATGCTTTGATTTTTTTTCTTGCAACTAGAGCTTCAACCAATTTAATTATGCATGTTAAATACGTAGTTATTTTATAACAAGTAATAAAAATAAAGGCCAATAATACCATATCTTGTACAAATGCATTGCAACATTCATTGAATCTGTTCTCTCTAACCATTTATTTTATTTAGCTGATTAATTATAATTACAAATTACACCATCAAAGCTAGCACCAATCAAAATCCAAACCCCTTTTTAGTATTGATTTCTAAATTCGTAACATGTCCTATAGTTACAATTAGTCCTTTTCAAGAAGAGATCCTTCTTTATTCAAAAGTAAATCCTCAATATCAACCGCTTCCTCCTTCAACTTTTCCAACAGCTCCTTTTCCGCATTCTTCAATCCCAACCGTTTAGTCAGCATACCCAACTTGGCCAAGATCTCCGTATCATTAAAACTAATCAATGGCAAAACCTTATCAAGAAACTCAGTCAACCCATCCAACTGATACTTTTGAGCAGCATAAGTCAACTCCAAGATAACATCTTCAGCTTTCCAATCATCTTCCAATAAAACGCCGCCCATCAAGTAATGCAAGAAAACCTTCACAGTTTTCCCCGACAAGTCCTCCAAAACTAATGAGTTTGCTCCTCCAGAACCCTGGCCTTCCTTCCAGATTGCAGAACTAAGCATGACCTTAAAAACTAAAGAACGTTCTGCCAAACTCAACGTATTCGCATAAAATTCAACGCCATCCTTTGAAAATATTTTGATAATTTTTCCAAGTTCTGGTCGACTGTCACCTCCAATTATCTGTGTCATGGACTCGCTTAGCTTTTGTAATTCCCTATTTTCAAAAGACTTAATCTCAGTCTGAAGATCTATTTGTGTTTGCGTTTCAGGCGGCATAAAGATTAAAAAGTTCATTTTCACTTTAAAATTAATGCTTCCATCTTCCCAAATTAGTTCTTTGAGTGCCCCGTCTTCCATTGGAATGCTACATCCCCAGCTACTATAACCGTCATGAAACCTTGCCAGTTGAACTGGATATAAATATGACAATTTTAAGATGTTTTATATGGAAAAAAAGCAACTCTTAGTTTTAAAAGAGGTTCTTTCAATATACCTGATCGAGACTTGCCAACAGTACCGTTTTGCTTGACTATCTGAAACGAGTAGTTGACAACAGCCTGACATTCTGGAGATGCCATTTCCAACTACAAATTAGTGAAAACACAACTGGATTCCTTGTTCAAGAAGCATATCCATTTTGTAGGATGTCCATGCATTTTTCCAGCCATAAAACTAATTTGCTGGTCATTTATAAGATCAGCGAATGATTTGATGATCAAAAAGTTTTCAATTTTCCAACTAAATGAAATTTCCTCCTCAGTGGTTTGCTGAATGTAAAATGAAGTAGCAACACAAATATATAAAATACTGTTGTGTGCAAGTATTTGGATTTAATAAAAGACCAATATAAGTGATAACGTTAAATTGACTTACACCGGTAGTAAAACTCCTAAACTCTTTTTCGCATAATGACCCATCTAATTTGCGTTTTGACATTCTAGCTGTTTAAATTAGTAATGATCTGGGAAAATAATTAAATAAAATACTGTTTAAACCAGTTTAAGAATCACAAAGTACTGTCCCTGGCAATCCAACATAAATTTGTCCGTTGAACATTTCTTTATATTTCGCACTCTAGTAATTTCATTTCACAGTTTAATTCTTTGAGGCCACCCAGAATGACAAATGTTTTTTTATTGAGAGCCAATCATAATTCAGCAAATTGATTTTGTCGCACGGGAAAAAAACAAACCGAGCGAACTTATACAAAAATACATGGGTGGTCTACCGAACGCAATGCGAAAAAGATAATCCAATTAAGAGAACAATAGGACCTTCTTTTATAGGAAGCATGACTAGTCTCTGTATATCGAAAAACACTTTGTGAAAAGAACAGCTGGTGGTGCTGAGTTGTCTGCCATTCGTTTACCAAAACATACATCAACTAACTAACATGGCTAACATGTTATATGTATGCCCACACTAGTAGTACATCGACAGTGCTTGCGCTTGCTGCCTCTCACCTGTGTTTATGTACCTACAGCTACAACAATTAATTTGCTGTATAACAGGAATTCTTATCAGCTACACAAGTTAGATTTACCTAGAAGTGAAATATGAGTTTATGAAGAAGTAAACTTATAGTTTACTTTTATAGCATGCGTGTTCCTTAGCGACGCCTGTTTCCAAGCACTCCTTATCATTTAATACCTACTATATTTTACTTTTTAATGTTTAAGCTTTTAATTAAATAGCACGTTCTCTATATTAAACGTTTTTTACAGAATGAATCTATTTCGTAAAATACTTGAAATTTAATAGATCAAAACTGTATAATAGATCGTAAAATCCTATTGTTTCTACTCCAAAATTTTTACATTTAATCAATATACACAATGCAATATAATATTGGTAGCCTGGCGCAATAAAAAATCTTCGAAACACTAGTACGTCAAAAGTATGGCAATTATCTGTCTAAAACGTTAAATAGCATATTTATAGCAATACAATATACAGAAAATAATTCTACTTCTAGAACTTATGATTTTTGTTTAGTTCGATTACTGTTTACCTAATTTCCGAGAAACGCTACAGCCAAGTTCTAAAGCAATGTTTTAAGATAATAATTACTTGGTAGCGGCGAACAACTTTGTAAGTTTTGATTTCTTTTATGGGCAATTAGACGAACTTCCGATTTCGATTTTTATCTTCTTTATAAGTTTTGAAAACTAGAACACATTTTGGAAAGTTTTCCCTTATTTTCATTCATCTAAATCCAATTAAAGTTATAAGTCAAACTAACTAACAAATACCAGGAAATTCGGTAAAAATCATAGCCTTTATTTGTTCAAAATGTCCTACATATTTTGTAGTTTCGTATGGTCACAAGAATTGCGTTCAGATTTGATACACAGAATTTCGCATTTATAGCACGCCGTTGAATATTCGAGCTAACTTAGCCGTCTAGCAACAAACCTTACAATTTAACAAACTAAATGTCTTGCCAATCCCAGAACTTCAAGGATTGCTTAACATTGTTCATTGCCACACGTTTTGTTTCTTTGACTTTACGAATGAGAATCAGTTAAAACTTTGAAGAAACTGATCAATCAGGACTTTCTTGTTATTTATCTAGCTTTAGTAAGGGAACACCCATTATCTTGTCGTGTGAGTCTATAAAATAAAATCCTTTATTCAGATATCTTGTTCAACGAACAACATTGTCTTGGTAACCGTATTCATAATTATTTTCGTTGCCATGACGCATTTTAGACGTATCACAAACAATGGTTCTAAAACCAAAAATCATCACACAGCCCATCCCAAAAATTATCAGCATTACGCAAGTCTTTAAATTCACTTATTTGCTTTTGTTTGTTTGGTAAAAGGGTAAAACTAAGTGTAACTTTCATTTCAATGTTCTAAAATCATTCCATCTAATGTACAACTCATCAAATGGGAAGCAATTTGTATCTCAAAGCCAATATTTTGTAAAGCAATGTTCTATATTTTCCTGGGTTGGGCAGGGCTTTGTTAAGCAGAAAAGTTTTAAAGCATATTGATTGTGGAATGATGTTAGTAATAGTGGTTGACTTTACTGATAACTGTCAAAACCGTTCAGTCAAGTCGATTGTATAACAACTATTACCACAATTAACAAATTTAATTACGAACTGAACCATTCCTATTTCAAAAGCCGGAATTACTGTTTCAGACTTTCATGCTAACCCACAGGTCTCCAAATCAAACTTTTGCTTTGATTGCAGACGGTGCGACATTAAAATAATCGTACATTTTACTTCACATACGTTAAAGTAAAGACTTTTCAATAAAAAATTGTACACTAGAGCAAAAATTAATATATTGAATTATTTTCCATGTAATTGGGGTTTTATTTTTCAAACAAACCTGACTTTTCAATAATCGAACAAAAATAACCTCATACGTGGCCGATAGGTTTATCTGACAAGCCATGACGTCGGTGGCGTGTGTAAATAAGTCGCATTTAATATTGGCGAATACATTCTTGTGATGAGAGTGGACTTAAACTGACTTGATTCGTTTACTGTGTGAAATGTTTAGCAAACGTTTTTATCATGTTTGTGCAAAGGCAACTAAATTTGGTCGCATATTCGGTGCAACACTTCTAATATTTGATGAAAAGGAACAGTTATTCCATAACTCAGAAGATCCTAAGCTTTTACGTCAACTGAAATGGAACTACAATACATGCCTCATTTGGGCTCTAGCATTTCTTTGCCTGGTTTTGAAAACATACAAAACAAGAAATATGGAAAATTATTATTTTACTTTGTTCTACTGGTTCCTGGGTACGATTACACTGACATGCTATTCATGCTTACGTTTTTATTCGTTTGACTTTTGCCGATGGATAAACGGAATTTTAATTTTCTTTAGATATTTTCACCGTAAGTATTTTGACACTTTTAAATTAATAATTTTGATTGCTTATACAGATAATTAAATACTTTTTTAGGGACACACATGCCTGTCTTTAGTCCGATATACAGTAGACTCAATCGGAATCTTGAATCTGTACTTACTTTGTTTGGGTGTTCATGGACTGGAAACATCGCTGTTGTTATGGTAATGTGTGTGTACAATCCCCGAAATGTAATATTTGTAGGATCCCTTATACCTGAGAAATATTACGTTTATTTTCCTATGGGTATTCTAATAACATGTTTTCACTTATACTTAATGCTAATGCTTGGCATAAATATTATTATAACTGTTGGATTTTCTTTAGTTTATGCTGTGTATTTAACTGAAGTATTAACAAAGGAACTTAGATTTGAACGCAGATATTACAGAACGTTAGACTCTTTACGAAAACCTACGAGTTTGATGCATGTGTATCGATCATTTCAGATTTTACATAATGATGGATTATACTTTTTAAGCTTTTTTATCTTATTGGCTCATTGGTATTGTGTCGTCACTCCAATTTTCTGTTGTTTTATTTTGATTACCTATTGGAATCGATTGCAACCACTTAGTATAGCGACGATTGTATTAGGTGTGCCTTCAACAATGGGTTTTTGGACGGTTGTTTTGCAGCTTGGTAAATACTTGTATGTGCGAGGAGACAAAATTTTGTGGTCTTGGCAGAAACATAATTGGGGAAACAGAAAAGATAACAAAATTATGGAAAGGTTTCGCTGGTCTTGCCAAGCTGTAATACTGCGACATGGGAATCAACTTGTGTTAGCTAGAATTACTCAGTTCAATTATTTTAAGGGGATAATACGCGGAACTTTACGAGCATTACTAACGATTAAATAATATGAAGTTTACTTTTTTGAATTAAATAATTTTATTCCTATACAATTTGTCAGATTAAACAAAAATTAAATAAAATAAAACGAAAAGGTAAATTTCTATGATAAAAATCTATTAATGCACACTATCATTTGGTAAATCAAATAATTAATTTTCTCTAATATATCTTACTACAAAAATGAAAAAAGGAAATGCATAAAACTTTAAACACATTACACAAAGAATAAAATCTGTCTACAAGTATAAAATTTGGACAACATAGGCATTGAGGTATAAATATTTATAAAATATTGTGTACAGGTAACAACAAAGTTTAAGCATCTAAAACATTTCTTGGATAACTAAAAAAATCTTTATTTTATGTATTTTTCAATCCATCTCTCTCAAAAATACATTACAATAATTAAAATTACATAAATCAGATTTCTGCATAACATGTATTTAAAAAATAACACTTAGTATCAGAAACCGTGTTTTGGTACGAGATTGTTATTTAATAATCAAAAACAAAGGAATTTTTTCTAAGCGTATCTTTTAAAAAATTGTAAGAAAGTTTTGGAAATTGTTATATATATTGTTTTATTGTTTTGATTGATATCCTAAAAACCTAAGTAAAATTCGAATTGATCCTTTGTATTGGTATATAAATTTAAAAATGTGTATCTTTTGTCTTTAAATACTTAATCATTTGTGCCATTTTGAATAGATATTTACAAAAAAATATAAAATCAGCAGCCGACAAATTTCATCTTTCTAATGCAACTAACCTGATAAATCATTCCATATATGCTTGTAAATTATGTAGTATGTATGCAAATTCTTTATTATTTTATACATACAAAGTTTACAAAATACAGCAAGATAGGAAACGATATAGTTTAATACGCATTTCAATTTCGGAAATATGCATTACCAAACCACTCATGCGTTGACTTTCAAGAGATTGTAGCAGTTGCAGCTTTTGTATGGTAGGCGACAAGACGTATTATTCATTGTAAATCATTTACGCTTGAATTTTTTTACTATTTTTAACTTTAACTTTAGTTGAAATGTCAAACTAGGACTTTTTCGGTTAAAAGCAAATCAGCTTTGCACAGTTGTGGTATTGAAGTCTTTTTTTTCTTTTAAATATTACCAGAATTGCATTGAATTACCAGTACGCCTTTAATGTACGTTTATTGTTTATCAAGTTATCGCGATATTTTGAAACGGTTCTTCAAACAATTCAGTGGCTACCACTATTGATTAAAATTGAAGTGTATGCAACTCATTTTACCTAAAATATTATTTCGTTTTACGTCGACACTTTTTTCAATACGAGAAGAGGACTTTTCATTCAATTGCTCAGCAAATGTTTTTCAATTGTGTTCAACTTGTCATTAAATTGACATTGAATGCAAGCACTGCTCATCGCACAAACTCATTTTTACTCATACGCTTTATTTTCATCCATACAACAACAAGACGGAAATATTTGTCGACAAAATTATTGAAACAAAATTGTTGAAAAATAGTAAAGCCATAATACCAATATGATTCCCGTACCAGCTCACAGGCCCGAGGATTGGGGTGCTAAACTTGGTTGCTCAAACAAAAAATCTGACAATGGTCCTTGCTACAAATGGTGGTTTGAATCAGCAATAGTTTCTTACGTTGATTTGGTAGGAGATCAATATTCTTAAAATCTATTTCCTGAATAAAATTGATTAAGTAAATTGAACCCAAACTCCAGGTATATAGTGCTCTTAGCATTGCAGCCAGCATTGTTGCCATTGTATGCTTCACTGACGGGATAGTTGCGGGCAGGATTTCCAATCTAAATACTCTGGGACTGGAAATAGGACTTTAACAGATGTAATTTTGTTAAAACATATTCACCCGATGCAGAAATAAAACATTTATTTGTATTTCAGGGTCATTGTTAATAAAATATTCAAGTTTATTCGCGTGGTGGGCAATATCGCTGATTCAAATGTGGATGGCAAACCTTCTTCGAGTTGCCACGACATGTAAAGTATGTTTAAAAACATAAGTATTCAATTGAATGTAAATAGGTTATGAAAAATGTACATGCCTTTTCAAAAAACTTTAGAAACAGGGACCAGATGAACGGATCAGAATATGCAGAAAATGGACAAAATTTGCAATTTTACTGTTATTTCTGACATGTGTTCTCATCTTAGACCAGTTCTACAACAGTTATTTATTGTGGATTTGGCAGTTTGCGCGTATTGCATTCATTTTGACTGTATGGTTTCATACTTGTGAAATCGAACAACAGTCAAATGATTTTATTGAAAAGCGACAAAAGTACGCAGACATTCAGGAACGGATTCTAAACGAGTTTGGAGTTCAAGTTGTTGGTATAGCTCCGAACATATGATTTGCAGAAAAAACTCTATTCAACAAGAAGTACTAGATTGTTTTCAACGAAATTTTATGCTTTTAAAATTTGCTGTACTTTTCCTAAGTCTAATTTTAACTTTTATTTTTATCTTAAGTAAATCATTTTTTCTCTGAATATTTCAACTGTTAATAGTACGAATCAACCTTTTCACTTTATATGTACGGCAATTTGGTTTAGTAAGCTACTTAAGCACATGTGTAATTATGATTTATAGCTTTTTTAGTTATTTAAATTATGACATTAATTAGACTTGTTAAAAATATCGTATTACTTTGATAAGGTATGTGATTCTAATTTATCATTCCAATATATCAAAAAAATCTTATTCCAAATCGTTTATATTATAACTACCATTTGTCATATATAAATGACCGTTTTCATAAGCTGAAGCAAGTTATTCTTCGACTACTTTCGCAAACGCTACAGCTAAGTTACTCAAGAATTTTAATTAGTATAAGTAAAATTATCTCAGTATTTCAATGGTAATCGATACTTTATTAAACTTCGTCATTATAAAACTGAATGTTATATACATATATTAATAATATTCAGTTAGAGCTCAGGATTTGGATCGAATCCTACATAAATTCCTTTCGGAAGAGTTGACCAAGTTCCCTTTGTTTAAAACAAGAAAAACCTGCATAACACAACATAAGGAAGAGAAAACGAACTTCTGTTATATCCGTTCACCTAAAAAAGTGATAAAATATGTGTTTTATTGGCATTTAAGTATTAAAAACTGTTTCCAGTGTCCCTTTATAATTTTTTGCAACAATCGAGACCCAACTGATATAGTTTTAATTAAAAGCAGTACAATTTTAAACGTCGTGACTATACCCGGATTAGGTTTTCTACTATATAAGGTTTCTACCTCGTGCTCACATTTTTTAACCTAACCTGTTTTATACATGCTATATTTATATAGATTTTATAATAGCCCCAAACTGTTATTAATAATCACGATCTTTTATATTTCTACACGCGATATGTCTGGTCGAAATAATTATTTTTGCCATTCTCTGAAGACAAGTCGAAGGTTCAAAGGTAGATTTCAAATAATATATTGCTTAGTTTCCTACAATTTTATCTTTTTCCACAATGTCTGTTCGAAATTATATATTTGCTTGTTATTCCACATGCTTTTTAATATTTCCAGCCCTTGCAGTTGTTCGACATGTTCACAATTTTGAAAGAATTTTGCTTCCATTTATGCCTACTAACATAATGTGTCACGTTCATATTTTTACTTCTATGGATCTTCATATTCATTTTACTGACGTTCACCAAAACTATTCTGCTATAACGTTACGCCGAATGCATACACTAGACACCGACCTATCCGAAGTTTCCATTCTAAACGAAAGCAACTCTATTGAGAAATACCGAAGTATTAGAATTGGATCTCATTACTTGGTACAAAAAGCTACTCTAAAAGTTAAAGACCCCTTACTTCAGTTGGACCCTACAACATATCGACAACGATGTTTGCTTTTCATCGTCGCATTTTCAGAAGAATTTCAAGAAAAAATGGACGAGCAAAAAGACCTTCAAGTGTATTTTCCTTACCTAACAGCTCTTTCTGAAATAAAAAGGTTTTATCGCATTCCAAACCTAAAGATCATAATGGAACCAACAGAATATCTTGTGATTCATGTGATAACTTCACAACTATCATCGAATTTTGATACATACGGAGGAACACTTAGATTAGATTTCCATACATTAGTTCGTGCACAACATCCAATAACATTAATTTTTCGGTTACCCTCGAACAGTTCAAATATTGTGGAAGTTCCAAATTTTAATAAAAATACAACTATTCTTTTATTTTGTTACTACTGTGAATTCTACAATGAGTATATACCTAATTCAGGACAGGACTATTCCTTAGATGACACTTCGTATCAACTAACCACAATCGCAAAGTTTTTATCGAATAGTAATGCATTGCGATTTCCACGTCGTTGGAACCTGGCCACAGTGGAGTATACAGAGAATTTAAATTTCGACCAATACCAAACTTTAGAAAATCCATTTATTCTTAATCGAAATGAAAATTTAGTATTCCGTATAGCTATTATTCAGTTACTACTTGCAGCAACCAATTCTACCTTGGCTCCATGCAGTGGCCTACAAATCGGAACCTTACTACTAAAACCTGACCCGGTCGAAACAAACAATATATCTTGCATTTCACGAGATTGGTATATTGATCCTGAAATCCGTCCCGAGATAAGATACTTCCTACAGTTTCCTGTGAACTCTTTCTTAGGACAAGATGAAGAAACATGGGAATGGACTGCATTCATACCAGTTCGTAAATTTGGGTATAATTACCTTACTTGCTACTATTACGACTATAGGTCGTGGAAATACTACCTACAGCCATTTGATACGGCAGTATGGCTTGTGTTACTATTTTGGTTGTTAATACTAGCCATATTTTCTCACATCACTTTGATTTTGCGAAACCAAAACGAAAACGGTTTTAACTCATACTTATTTGCGTATTCAACAATTGTAGAGTATGCATATAGCGTTCCTGATGTGGTATTTCAGGTAAAAACTTTACGAGTAATTCTTGGCTTATGGTTGCTGATGTCAGTTATAATTACTAATGCTTACAAAGGAATTGCCATCACTGGCGTTACAGCCCCAAAAGAGAAGTCAAGTATTGAATGGTTTTATGACATGTTTGACAGAAATAATTTGAATACCTCATTGCTGACTAAAGGAATTACTAACGGTGGGTTTGACTTCACATTTTTTCCAACTTAGTGCCTCAAGCATTGGAAAACTGGGAACTCTTTAACACATCTACTTATTTTGGTTCGGTCAGGAACGAGGTTGGTAATATTATTTCTATTCCTAGACATTCAACCTCTTTTCTCTTAGAACTAATAAAAGAATACATTCATGGCTGGGATATGTTGACTGAAAAGTACATAAAAAATCAAATTCAAGATATCAAAGCAAGAAATTTTTGGTTGAATTGGATGTTCATACTAAAAGTTTTTAAGCATAGAAAAGAAATATTGGCGGTTCCCCAACCAGACTTCAACTTGGATTTTAGTACAAACTATGAAATTGCAGTTGAAAGGGAGATAACCAATTGCTCAAGAAAAGTTGCGTATGTGACTGATGAAAACGATATAAGAGAATATGCTGAGTACCTCAGCAGACATTATCGCGAGAAAAAGTTCTTTTTCGGAAATGAAACAATTTTGGATGATTTTGTCGGATGGATATTTGAAAATCCGAGAGGATCAAAGGTTCCTTTCGTGTTTCAGAAGTTGCTGGAAAATGGAATATATTTTCAATTAAGTTGGTTTTATAAAAGACAGCAGTACTCTGGTGCAAGACTTCAGTTTACAAGAAGCAAAACCACCGAATTGTTTGAAGTAGTTAAGGCGCTAGATTTGCACTCTAATTTACAGACTATATTTTATGTGTTTCTTATAGGAATAGCATTTTGTATTATATCAGCAGCTGGAGAACAAATCGTTGCTAAGCTTTGTTCTATTTTATTGACTGTGTCAGTGCGTGCAAATGAATGGTACTTGATTATGAAATGGAAATATATTGTTTTACAAGCTAGATACAAGTTTTTAAGATAATAAATTAGTATATATGTAGCATATGTTAATTGGTATTTGCTAAATTTGATTCTGGGAATATCTAATTGTTAACTACCTTAGAGCTCAATGAGTACTACTAATAATTGCCTAAACCAGTGTTTCAACTGTCAAATTTGTGATTCTATTCATCGCATTATTTCAAGGGTGTGCATGTATGTAATTCTGACGCGATTTGAAATATTGGTGTTGGAAGATTATTTATTAAGCCGATTGGGTTTGACCGATAAAACGATATTTTTTCATTGTCGCTAAACTAGTTTCTAAATTCATCATAATTTCATAATCATTATTAAACAGATTAAATTGCCTAAAGCAAACATGCATTTCGGTTTCTATGATATGCTTTTGATACACTTTTTGTTGATTGGGAAATGTAGTTCTGTAAAAATCTTCAATATAATTCAACTATCCATCTAAATTTCAATGTTAAGGGGTCATATTAGATTAAATGAGAAACCCAGTTTGGAAAAATACAAATAACATATTGGTTTTGAAAATAACAAGGAAATCCAACCGTTAATAACATATATTGTACATGGTATGAAATTACTTAAATAAACTTTAAACATAAAACTTTGTCGGCAGAAAAATAATGTCAAACATTTTACACTTAAAAAGAAACCTTCGAATTTCATTGCCAAAGAACTAAATTATAGGATAGGTGTACCGCATTTCCTAGATTTTCAATGCCAAGAACTGAAATTGATACTAATTTATAGTCCAGTCTAAAGTCAATGACAAACTAGTTTTATTATTTTGAACAAACTTCGACAACTCATCGTTTTAATGTTTCGAAGTGTTTTGGCAAAAGCATTAGCTATATTCTGTCGCACTTAGTTGTCAAAGGCAACTGCAACTTTAGACCAGTAGCTTAAACTTATAACTGAAAATATGCAGTAAATGCAAAAACCAGTATATCAGTGTTACTTTTTTAAAGTAATTTAAGGTGCACATATTCAAGCTATACTTTAACGATCTTAACTATGCTTAGCAAACGCTTTTACAAAATGTGTGGCTTATCCACAGAAATCAGCTACCGACTTGGCTCAACATTATTAGTATTTGACGAAAAGAAACTTCTATTTAACAACTCAGATGATCCAAAAATATTGACGAAGTTTAAAATCAACTATAATCTTTGGGTTTTCTGGCTAGGCTCTACTTTAGTCTTGTTAGTAAAACACTACAAAGAAGGAGACATGGAAAAGTACAATTTGGCAGCATTCTTCTGGATTTGTGCTTTCGCACTCCTGATGTGCTTATCAGTTTCACGATGGTTTGCCTCTGACTTTTGTCGGTTTTCGAACGGGACGTTGCAATGCTTACGGTTCCTACACGGTTAATATATTATATTTATACATAATATGAATAAGAATGAATCCTACAATTGTAAAATCTTAAAATAAAATTTGTTTTTAGAAAGCTACATGTCAACAGTTCACCCAGATGCGTGTGATCTGAACAGGTTTTTTGAAATGCTTGTGTTTGGATTCACATCAAGTTGGTTTGTAACAGCAGTGTTCATGATGCTCATTTGCGTTTACGACCCAAGAAGTTTAGCTTTTCTAGGGGCCTTGATCCCAA
>JAQFXM010002817.1:0-22903 GCA_034693345.1 Entomobrya multifasciata
TTAGTTCTAAAGTTTTTGGACAATGGGTCCTGCATTGTCAAAAGACTGCGCAAAGTTTCTGGGTATGCAGGTAATGGCGGAGGATTAATTTTTCCTTTGGCACAACACCGACGACCGGAGTCGTCAATCATTTCATCTTTAAAATTAAGAGATTGACATGACTGGCATTTTGTCAACATTTCTCCACAGGTATGCTGCAATACATTGTTTTCGTTTCCAATGTATGAATTAACTTCATTTATTAAAGTGGACCGCTGGCGGTCTACTTGTAAAGAATAATTCTGGCGAATTCCAGCAGCTCTAACTTGTCGTCGATCAGCTGACAAATTGTTAAGTCGGTTGCGTTTTTGGCTTGCAAGAAGAGCTCTTCTCTCACTTGCTTCTGCGTCAGAGAGATTTGCAAGTTGATTTTGTGCTTGGGTTACACGGAGAGATCTTCTCTCAGTTGCTTCTGTATCAGACAGATTGTCAATTCGATTGCGTTGTTGGCTTGCAATGAGAGCTTTTCTCACACTTGCTTCTGCGTCAGACAGATTTGCAACTCGATTGCGTTCCTGAGTTGCACGAATTGTTCTTCTCTCAGTTGTTTCAGCGTCAGACAGGTTAGCTATGCTTGATTGTTGCGACTCTCTTTGTTTTTTCTGTCTTTTTGCCCGTTCTTCATCTGTTTCTGCAGCTCGCTTAGCAGCGGCAGTTGCATTTTTTTTGTCTAAACGTGCACGACGTTCTTCAGGAGTTTCTTGCTTCGGAGGAGGCATTTTTGAAAAGTGGGTATTAAATATTAATTTACTTGAAATGCAATATTTCAGATTTTAATGCACATAGGCGTAATAAATGCTCATTGGCATGTAATGCACATAGGCGAAATATTTGGTCATAGGCAAGTAATGCACATAGGCGAAATAATTGCTCATAGGCAAGTAATGCACATAGGCAAAAGAGTTTAAAGTGTTGTACATAGACACCACTATAGAGGATGAGGGAGAGAAAATATTGAGAGAGGGAAAAAGAATGATAAGGTTACAGGTTTCAGGTAGGTAGGTATAAGGTTAGTTGTTTGGGGTACACTCGTTGCACGGCAAAACAGCTGGGTGGATGACTATTCCAAGGATGGTTTACTCTTATCACGCTGGATGACCTAGTTAGTTCAGTACTCTAACCGATTCATGACATTGATTTTTTCATGCATTTTTTAACAATTCAAAATAAAAATTGAAGGTAAAACAATATTTTTTATAATGTAATTGCTTGCGTTCTTTTATGTTGTGCATTAAAAATGCTAAAATTATCAGTGAAAGCATCATTAAACAATAATCTCCTTTAATTATTGTAGTACAATGCAGTAATACACACATTCAAACATCGCTCCATATTCTCCCTCTCTATGCTACACGTTTTCCATAGCAAACATTCACACACACAGTATTGCCCTTACTCCCCGCTAGCTTGAGTCGGGATCTCTCAGCCAGTAAGCCAACGACCCCAAATGTAAGTTATGTTTATGTTGATAATGACTACTCTGTTATTATACACCATACATTTTAACTCATTTTAAATTGCAAGCCATTATACTTATGTACTCTAATAATGTGAGATTAATGTGATTACCGTACACTTTACAAATAAGTGTAGAATGCACATGCACAATACAGTGATTTTCTGTGTTTTTTGCTCATTCATGACTCATTTGAAGTTTTAGAATACAAAATAAAAACGAAGGTAAAATTGCAGGGTAGAATCAAAAGGTTGTCAAATATTTAGTTGTGTATGCTGAAAACATATTTTTAATACGTAATTTGCTTCTAAAAGAAATGCAAACTTACTCAAAAAAATTACTTTACGTTTAAAGTTCTGCTAGGTATTCAGAACACATACGTGGGAAGTTTGGCGAAAGAGGCATTTTTGACTGTATGGTGTGATGGCATTTGATGTCATTCAATTCTGTTTTGTGCAAGGACTTTTCCTCGCTAGTGGCAAAAGTTGTGGTAGTATGTGTGCACATACAACATACAAAGTCATAAAGTTAGTTCTAAACAGGAATATAAATTGTGTTTGTGTTGGTGATGGAAGGTTTTTATTCATGGCTCTCATTTTGTCTGACAAGGGATAATGAAGTGCCAGACTTTTTCTTCCAAGTTATTAAGTTTCTAGTCGTTTTCCTCCAACATCCTCATTGCTCATTCTCATGACTAAAGATTAAATCTACTAAAGTTCACTAAGGAAAATTGTAGATTATGGTAATAATACGTGTGTTACAGTATTGTATATGATTTTGCAGATTATAGTTATACTTCTCTTTAGGAAAGGGTATGTTAAGGCGCTTTTGTGTGTAGGTATGCTAAATATTTCAACATACTTTCCCTTTATTTTCGCAACAATGGCTAACTTAAAGGAAATTTCATTTGTTCTATGTTTTGCACTTTTGCGTGGTTGTTTAACTTGCCTTAGGATAGAAATGGTAACATTTGCATTTTTATATCCGACATTCTAAATATTTTCACTAGTAGACTGACCGACAAGGCAAAGGTGCCACTTGTAACCCTCCATATACGAAACCCACTTACCTTGTCATAATAAAAAAATAGAATAAAAAGGTTTAACGCTCCGGATTCCGGATAGTTGAACTGAAATATTTTCATTAAAATAGTTTACATAAGCAAGTATATGACGGACTTGTTATATGTATATTTTAGTTTGCTTGTTCTACAATCAGTGACGTAGATATTCTGTGTACATATATGCCCAGGTATTTCGTTTTGATTAGCCTATTTCGTGATGATTGTATATGGTGCATGAAATATGACGACAGACACAATTTATATGCTCCAATTTCAGTGATGACGTAAAGAACACGAACAATTTTGTGTCAGCGGTGGTCATTTTATTTTTTAAATTGTTGGAATATTAGAACTTTTCATATCTGAAAAAACTTCTGACTACATGTCTAAAGTTTTGCAGATAATTCTGTATATACGTACAGAAAATCAAATAAAACCCAATGATATTGGGTAGAGGAATGTAATTACATTGACTCCCTAGCATTGCGAATATAATTTTAATGATAAAATCGTAGTTTGTGCTGGTCTAACATGCAACATTTGATAATGATAATAATTTCAGCGTTTACATGTCAGATTGTTTAAATATTTTATTACAAAATTTATAATTCAGATTTTCTGGATTTCTTTTGTTTGGGTGGGATTTATCAGTTTGCCCCAACTTAGAATTCCGTTCCGTTACAGTATGCACTACAAACACTCGGAACTCTACATTGTGGTCGTTGACCTATCATATATTTTCATGGGAATCATAAATAGTCATCAGTCATATGTGGGCCAGTTTTTATCCATAACAGTCTATTAAACATTTTTATAAATTGTTTTGACTTCTCAATGCACTGAAACACCTGCTACTCTCTCATCAGTACACATGACTTGTACATTTTGCTTAAAGGAAGATGTATGAGAAAATTTATGTTACTTACGTATGCATTTTACGGATGAATTCATAATATTTCTCGACTCCGCCTTAATCATTAAATTGTATTGATCGAAAGTAAATACAAAATCGTTAGAATAATCATCATTTTTGTGCACACATTATGATGATGATGAGGCCATCGAATTGAATAAAAATGGTGCATTATGCGTATTGTGCACTTACATAATGCTTTTATAATATGTTCACTATGTTTTGTTTGTTTACAGGAGAGGACTGCATAATGTCAAGCGATTGTGACATCACAAAAGGACTTTGTTGCCAAGTTCAGAGACGTCATCGTCAGGCACCTCGCAAGGTAATTTTCTATTTTATCAATATTTTATTTTGTTCGTGCATGTTATATTACCTTTCGCATGCTGGCCTTCACTTCAATTTCATTTCAATGTTTTCCCCCAAATTATGACAGCTTACATTGCGTTTTTACCATTAGCCGTGGGGGTTAATGCTATATAGTTTTCCGTTGATGCCAAAAAGCAAAATACAGTAACCAGAATAATTGATTTATACACGTATGTGCAATTGTGCATTGATGATTGGTGATATGATAAATGTATGTACATGTAAGGGAACAGAAAAGTTGATAACATTCAAACTACACATTAAACTAAACTTTAAGCCTATCACACTCCAGATTTAAATCCAGGTCTTTTCTAATTCTGCTTTGAAAAATCCCCTGGATTTTTTCCCTAAATCTACTCTTGCAACAGTTGCAACCAAAAAATCTTCAGTATTCCAGCCCTATCCTGTCGTTGTACTGTAACATCGCCATTTTTTATTTGTAACTTGCATTAGTAAAAGAGTAGAAGATTCTGAGAAAGGCATTTTATTTTGTTGTTGCTTGTAATTTCGCCAAGTTACACTAGAGAACAGGGCAATTTAATTATTAGCCAACTATTCCCCATGAGATTCTTTTTGAGACCATCTCTAAGCCCTTTGAATGCATCACAGCACACACACCACCACCATCAACAAGCCCTCTTGTCATGTAAAGCTTTACACTCGTTTTCAACAAGGCATATTAAACATATGTTCATATACTACCCAATCGCTAGAATAGAACCAACTCTCTAAACGACTTGTCTTATACAACAACAGCGTACATGTTTAATAGAGAACTAGAGAAAATCAAGCTTTCACAAAGAGAGTTTACGAGGAGAAAGTTACTTTGCATCACTGGCATTCAGGTCTAAAAGCAAGAAACGTAAAAAGCGCATAACTTGATCACTCACATCACATTCCATTTCGCAACATTCCTTTCGTTCACTGTCACTTTGCGTTGTGAGTTTGAATGCTTCGTGGCAGCTCTACGTCTTTCCTTGGCTTACCATCATAATGTAATGCCTGAAATGCGATTTCTTTTTCCCAAAGACCTACTTTCCCTAACTCCTTTTCTCTTTTTTCATTCCACAACTTTCATCTCTACACAGCTATCACATCACTTCCTACGCACAGATAGGAAAAGGTTACATGCTACATTTTAAGTATAAAAATGGAAAATTTACAGAGAACTCGATGAATAAGCATGATGACTGACTGACTACGAACGAATAGCTATCAACGCTATCGCTGTGTATTACAGAAGAATAGTTTTGAAACAATTTTTGTCGTCATATTGTACACCTGTTTTAGCTCCCAGAATCATGACTAGACTTTCGAAACAAGAAGCCATTTTTCTTTATTTTTTAGCAGACATATCATCAGATATATGTAAACTCATCAACGAATACTTTTATAAAGGTAGATCCACCAGGTTCAGTGTTAGCGTGAAACATTAACATTACAGAACAAAGAGACTTTTTTTTAGACTTAGTTGGATTTACGATATTACGAAACAGTGTAGTTGTTTTTGAAACAATATTATCTTACAAATCCAATTCTTTCTTTGAAAATTGTAATACAAAACCAAGTAAAAAGAGAATAAAAGGTAGAATAGGTGTACGATTCATCCTTTTCCTTTCTGTTAACTTCATGGCTTCATTTTCCGCTTTAGTGTTAAATCTTTACACTCTGGTACTCTACTTGGATTTTTATTATTCACGTCTCGTTTTGTACTAGTTTTTTTGTGTCCCCACCCGGGATTTTATACGCAAATATTTTTCTCTGAGTACAAAATAAAAGAGTAAACTTTTTTTGTAGCAAAAATCATTTTCACTTTCAAACAATTTGTGTGTAGGGATGCAAAAACTTCTCGTAAATTTCAGCAGTGTACATATTTGTTTTCTCGCATGTTTTACGATGGCAATACATGCGGAACGTTTGGATTAAATTATGGCTGCTGAGGTGGGCTGGGCTGTGTGCGTTAAAAGTTTTCGAATTTTTTCAAACACCGAAAAGAATTTTAAACAAGTATTGAACATTCAAATTGTGAATGGAACGGGTTATCGACCTTTTGTAATTTTAAAATGTAAAAGTTTTTAGATAAATCTATTTTCACATTACAAATCAATTTGTTGTTGTAAAATTGCATCGCTTGTAATTTGTGATAGGAATAAATCAAATGAATGATGCCTGACAAATTATTATAAACCCCCCACGACGACTTATTAATAACATTTCAAATAGTATAATTTATTATTCCTTGTCGACCCTTCACATTTTACCTATCGCAGTTGAGTTCATTAATACATCGTAATTTAACCCATCATTTTATTTGTTCATATTTGTAGGCATGCAGTTACTTCAAGGATCCTCTTATCTGTGTGGGCCCAGTCGCAATGGATCAAATCCGGGAGCATGTCGAGCACACAGCGGGTGAGAAGCGCATCACTGCGAAAGCAAACGCTTTCAATCATCTCCGATAAATGAAAAAGGACAAAAACATGTTGCCATTCATTCATCATTATCACTCATGTTGAATAACAAGTTATACATCCAAAAAAAATAATAAGCAGATAATACAATTCATTTTACGATCACGACTGTAACGACATATCGAAACATCACTTTGGTACGGAAGCAACTGGAAAAAACGGGAAGACAAACGGAACCAGTATCTCAAAAAAAACTTGGTGTAACAAAACCAGACTAGACTTTATATTTATCAAAAAAATATACAAAAAACTATACAAGTAATCAATATTAATTTTTTATCCACAAAAAATGGTAGATTACACATATCTATGTATTATTTATGCTATAGTGAAAGTAAAACATATCACACACACGATACGTCAAAATTAAAATTTTATTCGCATGTAAATGCAAGCACAAAATTAAACACAATTTTTCCTCGACATTGAAAACAGTAAAAAAGCTAGGCATAGACTTCTCTAACTCGCATAAAGTATCTAGAAATTATATGGATTTTGACACCACACCCGAACCGAGCCCGATAAACTAGTGTGCAGCCCTACACATCATTTTGAACTAAGGTTTAAGTAAATTCTCGTGTCGAGGTAAAGAAATGAATTTTATAGCATGACGTAAAATAATTAATAAAATTAATGAGCACAATGAACCCTGTTAATTAAGTATTTTAAAAACAAGTATATAGAGTAATCAAATTGATCGTTCTATCGTAATGCAAAAGGATCAAACGAACAAAAAATGTAAGCATATCAAAAACTGTATCTGATACTAAACTTTTCAAGCATATCATACTTGAATGATTAAACATTTCACGAAACATATCAATATTGGATCACAAAATCACAATCACGACTACTTATATTTACTATATATTTACCACATTTTATTCTTGCCAAACTAACTTGTTCTTTTTGGTATTTTACAAGAATTGTACTCACATCAAATCCTATGAGCTAGTTATCATAAACAATTACGGCACGCGACTATCAAAATTGAAGTTTCCGTTGACGTGAACCTTTCATTTTTCCTAATAACACTGACATGCAAAAAGCAAAAACAATGATATGAATCATCACAAAAACCTTTTATTACTTATTCGTCCGCTATGATTCTATGTTTAATTAAAAAGTTCTAGCAGGCACGTCATTCTAAATCAAAATCAAACAAATAGATCTGTTTTCCTCAAAATATTAAAGTGTTTACAAAAGTAGCACGAAAACGTTCACAAGAAAAAAAACTAACAAAAATCAAGGAGAAAAAGATAGCATTTTATCAAAAAGAAAAATATATTGATTTACCACTTTAAAACTACAATAAGCAAATCATTTCTGTTTATCACGGCGTTTACTACTAAAAATTAAACTAAAAATGTGTACCTACATATGCATATACAAAAAAACTTTACTCCATCAATGAAATCTAGTTTTGCAATCCAAAATGCAAAATAACTCTATAACCAAGTGGTAAATGTTTAAAACATTAAGCGTTTAATTTAGAAACAGAATATGAATATTATGATATATGTACCGCCACCATACTAATACTACTATACTTATGATATGATGAGGTGTGAGAATGGCAAAAACAGAGTTCTATAAATTGTTGAAGAATTGAAGTAAGTTCAAAGTGTCTGGTTGCTGCTTTAAAAAAGAAAATTAATGAAACAGAAAGGGCAAAAAATATTAATGTACTTTTACCATGTGTCTATATAACATACTATAATATACATACATACATTAAAAATATTTATCTGAACAAAAGTGTATACTATATATGTCCTAAAATTATACTGGTATTGGTATTTACAGATACATTTAGCCATTTCTTACTATTTAAAATATGTAAAGAATATATTTCAAGTTAGGAAACAGAATTATATACCGAGATAGCAGTTAAAACATTAGAATTGTATAGTCTATAGAAAAAAAATGTTACTTTTATTATCCATGATGTGAATCTATCGTTATTCTATGGCTGTGCTTGAAAGATGAGAAATATTTCTATGATTTCATTCTACGTATACATATCAGAGTGACTGTTCTAAAATAAAATATAAGATATTAAATTATTGAATATATTCGAGAGAGATAATATAAGATATGAATGAACACGTAAGGGTATCTTCTTGAGAGAAAATCGATGACGGCTGGCATCCCAGATTCTCTCTCAGGAAGATTCCAACACTGAATAAAACATGAATTTTCCTTCTCCCCAGTATTTACTACATTACATATATTTAGAAAAAAGAGACGTTATGAATAGTGATATGTAGAATAAATATATATTACATTACTAAATGGTGCGAATGTTAACTTTATATACGTGTATCTCATAACAATACTTATACTAATACAGATGATGATGTTTGATGTGATGTTAGTGATACACACGTTTCGTAATAATGTATATTTATCTTTGATGGGGATTTTTTTCGTTGTTTTTCATTGAAAATGGATAAGATGTGTGTTTATTATGGCTTGAATAAAAATTGTCGAAAAATAACAAAACAAAAAATTGAGTTCCTTTGTAATTTTTTCGTTAAAATTTTTTCGATTTTTTTAAAACAAAAATTAAAACCAAAAAATCTTTTATTAAACCTTTATAAGCGACCACTAATCCGACAAAAAAATCCACTAAAATATCAAAATGCCCCATTGGCCATTTTCACCCAGTGTTGGATGAGTATGCAAATTGATAAATTCCGGGCAAAGTGAAAGCAGTTCTAAAACGCTGCAGAGATATGCACACATTTACCAAGAGACAAAATAACGGGAGAAATTAATTTGACAAATGGAATATTATATAGTGCGTAATACGTCGACTTGCATAATATACTTTTCTGTTATGATTATGTTGTTGTATCCCATTTTAGTGTAATAGAGTATAATCATACTATGTAAGGTTATAAAAGTACCCATGTAGATGTAGTTAGTATAATATAGTTATGTACTATTGTTTTCGATGTAGTGTACACATACATTATTATAATTATATAATTCTGAGTGAGCTGAATGTATGTATGTAATAACTGGTGCTGTTGTATTGTAACTCATTAACCTGTGGAATGGACTTTGTGCATGCAATGATGCCATTATTAAATGCGAATTGCTTTTGTTCTGTATTTTATTTATTAATAATGACTGTTGTACTGTATAAGTCCGACTTTGATGAGAGAGTCGGGCAAATTCTTTTTTATTAAACATGTGCACCGCATTTGGAAGCATTAAAACCATAAAATTAGCACACGAAACTCAAACACCGAATTTCACTTGATGCATATCTAATGAGAAGTGAGCACATAAACCTGAAATATTTCGTAACATATCATACACATATATATGTCATATTCATAAAACTAATCTGAATTCACGTGCATCGTATTGATTTTCAGGAATTTCTACCTGATTAAACGTAAACGCGCGTTATTAGTTTACTTCTTCATATTTGGCTTTATACAATATCATATGAATGCGATCATATTTACATAAAATAGAACATTTTTTCGTGAAAAAACAACATAGTATGGCTTGGCATTGTACATAAATAGTTGGAATGTAATTTTAGACTTGTTGATTACATAGGTGTTTTTCATAGAATATTATAAAATTTACGCTTCTCGAAATGCATGAATGGTCCTTCTAAACCACGAGAAAAACTAAAACGCTGGATGAAAGGAGATTCTTGATCCTCTATATCCATTTACCAAGCCGTTAGTAACATGTCCAGCTGCAAACTCTTTTCCGTGAGCTTTAGATGCAGTATCAACTTGCAGCAGCAAAACTGGGAAATAAAGCAAAGATGTATTACTTGTCACGATTGTGGAAGCTCATCCGCCTACACAATGGAACCAAATCTTACGTTTTACTTTTACTCAATTTACATTAAAATAAAGGTAAGTATAGATTTAGTTTTTGAAAAAACTTGAAAAAAGAACGTACTTCGATCGACAAGAACCAGATATTTGAATACATTTATTTTTATTACATACTCGAAACGTTTTCATGATGTTTTAGTCTAGTCCATCCAACCGTTGATATTTTTACTTCAGGAAGTTTATCCTGTTATGCAAAGATTAGCCAAGCTGGCCAGTTTCCATCTACTCAGGAGAACGGATTTGCTGTCACAACAAGTTTTTCCGTTCTCAAGAGCAAGAGCTGATAACGACAATATATTATGCCTGTCAAAATGCATTAGCTTTCTCCAAAATTTCCACGAAAGGTTTAAATAATGCATTTATAAACATATACTAAAATCTTTATTTCAATGGTAATGTTATAAACATGAAGCATGAAGCATCCCAAAATTCTTTGTGAAATTATTCATCATAAGTTAGTAGGGTTTCCCGTTCGCTAAATTATTTCGTATAGGTGAGTCTAAGGAGAGTTTTAAATCCAAAAACGTTATTAATGATTTTTTGGATATTTACATAACGGTCATATAGTATTTAAACATTTTGGAATTTTAACATCTCATCAAAATCACAAATGGCATAATCAATGATAATCCATCACAAAAGTCATAGTATGCCCAAAAGCAACATGATTCACGCATTTGAAACCAAAGGCTTTTTATTAGCATAAAAAGCCAACGGCCATTTTACAAATTTACAGGCTCCCACACAAAATATTTGCATAAACAGCAAACAGTGGTTAAAATTGCATGTGTAATTTTGGGATTTGCGCACAAAAATTAAATTAAAAAGATGTTATTTAATAAACCAACAAAATATTAAACCAACCAACATGATACGAGGATAATCCCTAAGCATATGCCAAAATATATTTCCCTTTGTACTTCCTGGTCTGTAAATTCTTGATTTTATGAGCAAGTTACCTCCTTCCCCAGCGCATTAGCACAGCAGTCCAGTTTCATAAGTAATGAAAACGTAAAAATAGCTGTTCTCCAGAGTAAGAAGCCAAGTAAACAGAACCCAAGGACAGAAAACGCATTTTACAGATTACTACACCAATTTAGTGGAGCTGAAATTAAATTTCTGATTTTTGTACATGTACCACAGGTGTGGACGCGGACGTGGTCGCTGCTCTGTGCGAGCAATTTGAGTGCAAAAACAAACTTGCAGATTGTAGATTGTAAACATATAAAAGTTGTCACTAAGAATGTGTATTTTATGAATTTCCATGTTTTATATGCACATAAAGTTTATTTTATATACGATCACAAGGAAATGTTAATCCCAGGCTTATATTGGCTTCCACCAACAATATCAATTTCAAAAATATTATAGAAACACATAATAGCATATTGTACCAGTAATATAAAAGCAAACATTTTTTTCCGTTCAGGTATATGTATGTTATGTGCATTTACTACCAAGCCCCAAAAAAACGAAAGTGATCTTCAAAAAATCTGTGGGGGTACGTTGTTGTAGGATCGAGAGTCAAGAACTAAAGATACGGAATTGATTACATCCACAGATAAACAAAAGACATCCGGAAGGCATTTTTTAACTAAATTGGAGAAATGCTTCGTAAAAGTAGCAAATTTTCTTTTAGTACGTAATATTGTCTTACGGAAAAAATCCTTAGTGCGCAGTATTTTATTAGAGGGAGTCCATAAAGTAATACCCATAAAATTTTTTTGCACTACTTGCACGCAACAGGATAATGTAAGATGGAAAAAAGTCTCCCTAAATTCGAAATTTCCAACCTTACATAGGTACTTGTGTGATACATAGTAAAAATTCGTAGGTATTCAATTCATGTAATCAATCATATTTTCTCAACGGACGTAATTGCGCAAATAGAATCCTTAGGTCGGAAGACGATTTTGGAATTCGGACGTTTGAAACGACTTTAAGAGTTACCCATATTTTTTCATTGGATAAGGAGTTGATTTTAATTTTTGGAAAATCAAGAATCTTGATTCAAGACTCGCTTGCAAAGCAGTCTGACTGCAGTTTTCCAATTTCAGAGAAATATTTAACGCATTATTCAAAAGTAAGACCGGACCAACAAATATGAATACGGACATGGAAAAACCATCAAGTCAACGCAATATTGTGTACATCTGAAAGTATGCCTTTATAGTACCTGAAATGAAATCTCGAGTTGGCTGTTAACTGAGCAAAAGAAAGAAAGAAGTAATTTAAAAGGGCACTCTTGACATTTTTTAGTTAATTTGGTACTAACTTTTGAGAGCTCGTAACAAATGAGGCATGAACTTTTGAGTTTACAAGGAAAGTATTGAGTTGGTTAGGTTAGAGCAGAACAACACAATAGAAGTCAAGGATTGTGAAGCGTAGTATGTGCTTGAATGCGAAATCTGAGGAATAATGATCTTGTTGTATAAAGAGATTCTTCTATTAAATTTATATAATGAAGAACCTTCTGTAATTGTTTGCAAATTATAATGTAATGCACTGAATCAGCCTAGGGGACCAAAAGTTAAACTCAGAAAGGCAAAAGATGGATTCATTGGGTACAAACGAATGAACTCGGTTTCTTTTGTACTTCATTACTAAGTTTCATTCAGTTACAAGTACTTACATAATACAATGAAAATGGCCAAAAATAGCTCTCAAGAATGAAAATTATTATTTAGGTAGCTAGCAGACTGTTTCATGTCAGTTCTGTTTTTGATTTTGCGTAATTGAACTTTGAAATACTAAGCGTAACAAACAAGACCAAAGAAAATGTTAGGTTTCGTCTGATTTGACTTTAAATTAAGATATCTTGTGTTGTAACATGTTGTAACTACATCATTATTTTTTAAATATATTTTTAAAAACTGTTTTTCATGAGATTACGAACGAGTACCAACGAATTTTCATGCAGAAAATAAATTTTAAAAGATAGTTTAGTGTGATATCGAATTCATAAACAAGTACAACAAGTATTCAATTTTTCCTTCCTTTTTATTAAAAATGGAAAATTTCACCGAAAAAAGTAACGTAAATATTCAACAATTCGTTAAATGTACTGTGAAACTGAACCGAAGCTATCGTATAACCATTTACCATTCATGTATATCTTCGAAGCGAAGCTTGGATAACGAGCCCAACAAAGATGCAGAAAAATTGCTAAAGTTTGGCAATGAAAAGCTTGTTAGGTTTGTGTGTGGGGGATGACGTCATCACTCTTTGATCGTTTTTTCCACCGTTATGCTACCTAACACCTAAAGTAAGCTAGGAGAAAATAGTATCATAGTTTGATCAATAGACATATGAGTACACCTACACACTCGCAGTAAATGCTTCCCACACGCAGTGAAAAAGTTTGGTCAGAGTCAGGATTTCCATGTCTCAAAGTGCCCCGATGCATGCGTTGTTGGTTTTTTAAAGACAGTGACAGAGACAGACATTTCTCACATGGCAAAAATTTCCCAATAATTATTGCTTTCTCTCCTAATACCAAGATATATTTTTTGTTCCTAGATATCTACCGATATTAATATTTTCCCCAAAAATTGGATTTCGGCTGGCTAGTCTGCTCTGCTCCATTTTGCTTAGATGCCTATTTCTGCATTATTACTTTGGTAGTCCCCTGTGTTGTTCCCAAGAAACCTGATATGTAGAAAATCACTAGCAAAATAATATACATAAGGAAGATTTTACATGTACCATAAAAATAGCATCCGTCAATTCAATCAAATCCACTAGAAAAACAAGGAAGCAAAGCCGAAGGTGAGATGAGTTCTTATCCGATTCATCCAAGTGTATAGCGGAAGTGGATCTGTATGAAATTCAACGCCCATACACTAGACTGACTTTTTACCTGTACACGACAAAGTTCACTTGAGTGCAGGGAAAGCGAAATTCGGAATATACACGGTTGACGGTAAAAAATAAATATAATATAATTCTCCTGCATCCTGCCAAGTTGATTTGATTCTCGAATTCGATATGTACATACAGCATCTTAGCATTAAGCCACATCACATTTTCGAATGATATTGTGCTTTATCGGGAGACTAGGCTCGACGTTCCGTGACATAAAAATGGCTTCTTTTCTATTCAGTAAAGTAAAAGTTAATATTAACATGTTCGATAAGCCTCCCCTTTCCCGATGACATTTCCACATAAATCCAATAAATAACATTTTCAGTGAAAGCACAAGCTAAACCCTATACATAAAGAATGAAAAGAAAGGCTTCGTAAGAAGGAATATTAAATAGCCTCTGGGCTTACAGTAAAGCTCGTATTCATATATTATACAAAATGTATATCCATATATCTGAACTGTACATCTGCTTTTATAGTTTTACTTGATCTGCTACAAAAAGTCAATTTATATTTTTCCTGAACAATAAATACATTACAGAAGCACAAGAGAATAGTAATTTTTCATGTGGTATATTCCTTTTAGCTTATCTCCATTTTTCCCAATAAATGACAGAAACGTTTCCCTAAATGTGTTTCCCACAAATGTAACGAATATATAAAGTGCAACACTTTACTATCGATTTTTAGAGCATACGCTTATATACACCGTAAATTCTTTCCTGAACTTTAAAATTCAACATTGAGATATTCAGATGATATTTAAAATCATATGAGAAACATGAGCATACCGTTATTGTGCTGTAATGTAGTTCTACAATATGTTTAAATATGAGAAACAAAATGTTCACAAATTCACGTAGGAGTTTGTAACAGTTCTTGATTTGCATGTTTATTGTGTATTCCCAGAATCTTCTGACCTCGCCAAACAATTTTGACGTGGATCACTGACGGAGCATCTCTTTCCACGATGAAAAAATCCGTGCTTTCTGCTCTTACTCCAAGGATCCTAAGCAAGAAATCTAAGGGAGCCAAGAATTCTACAGGGACGACAAAGGTGGCTGCATCATCTCCGGGGAAAATTGCTTCAGCTGAGACACCAAGAAATAAAACTTCACAAGTAAAAAATGTTTCATCGGCCGTAACTCCCTTTTCTACAAACTTGCCAACTTTGAAGAAACGCAATTTTGTGGAGGATACAGAGAAAAAGGATTTGAAGGGAAAACAAGCAAGCAAGCGGGAAGGGAGCCTGGAGGATGACAACACAAGCAGCAATAGCAGCAGCGAAGAAGATGTGGAGTATGATGAGGAAGCTTTGACAAAACTCCTTGAACGAAAAATTGAACAAGCGCCAGCTGCAAAAATAATTGTAAGTGATGCCATGATGAGAGGGGCACTGGGCGAAATTAATGCCAGAAAATCCGCTATTTCAACAACTGCTAAATCATCAATTCAGTCGATGCTCAGCACAAGTAACTTTTCAAGTTGCGATAGTCGAAATCGTGATACAACAACAAGTGCATCAGCGGTTTCTATTTTATCGTTACCCAGCACAAGTACAATTACTGGTGTACCTGCACACGGAGGAGGAGGTGGTGGGGACGCTATCTCAGCAATGAATCTTACTGGCGATGGGGATGATTATGTCGGATGTCCTCTTGAAAAAGTTCTAGAGGTTGTGATACCTTAAATTCAATAATATGCATAGTAATCTCATGATGCTCAACGTTAATAATTTGAAAACATTGATGTGTCATCAATTTAAATTTGATTTTGTTGATTAAACAGTTCTTACAGGCAGTTATGACAAAAGATTACAAAAGAGCTTTGGTCCTATCGAGGGAAGGTAAGCCCTATATTTGTTAGAAGATATGTCACGTCAAGTAATTATGTGCATGTCCACATTAAACTTTCATGTAATTACATTTTTCAGTTGAACAGCACGAACCAAATAATGAGCTTGTGTTGGAATACAAGGCTGTCCTACAAAAGATCGTTAGTAAGGAGGACGAGGACGAAGGTTTGTTTTGATTGAACTAAAGTTACAATTACAAACCTTGATGTAAACCGTTAAAGCATAGTATTTCATCTATAAGTCCAGTTGATCTTATTACTTTCTCTTTAAAACAATGCTAGAGAGCGATTCCAGTGCTAGTGATAGCTCATCAGAGGCCGAATTCTCTGAAGACTTGTCAACATCCAGTGAGACAGATAGTTTCTCTAAGGAAGAAGATGAAGACAGTGAAAGCTCTACAGAATCACATTCCTCTGCAACAGTGGTAACGATGGGTGAGAGAAAAAGTGATGAAGATGTAGAGGCTTGGAATGATCATGATGAACTTGAAATGACACAGTCTAAGGGTAATAAAAATGGAGAAAATGTTACTTCCCAAAATAAGGAGGATGTTGAGAAAGCTGCTGAAAGCTTACACGAGGACGAAGATAATGGTACCAGTACTTGCAAGATGAGTAACGCGAGTGGTGGTAGTGATCTTCCAAATAATGGAGAAGTTGAAAAGGGTGGTTGTGATGTTGAACAAGTTCATGAGAACAATGTTGGAGAAGATGTCAGCGCAGCTGAAGTGGAAACTAAAGATTTATGACAAAAAATAAAATAAGGTCTCGTGCTCTGAAATCCTTTGGCAGACTTTGTGTGGAGTATTAAACATAGGATTTAATGAAAACAAAACTCATTCGCCAAGTTATTATCTGAAGATCAAACGAAATATTCTTTCGAGCTTAAGATTCTTAAAATATTAGGCCCTCTCTTGTGGCTAGGGGCCAACTTTACCCACATAATATGGTATTTTCTCTTTGAGTAATTTCTTTTACCGCCTACACAGAACAAACATAATGTTACATTTAAAGTAATGAATTCAAGAGTACATATGCATGTAATAAATTGGACATTAAAATGAAGCCAGTATTTATTCCGGAAAAGTTGTAATTGAGTTTATTTTATGATTAAATTTTCATTGTTGTTTATTTATTCAACAATCGAAAATCTTGGTAAGTATATTTGTTATGTCCACATTTCGGCACAACAGAGTTTGTTCTATTTTGCATGTTTTTCATCTGTTGCAGCTTTTGTAAACCTAACACGTTTACTCATGACTCATGAAAAATGTCAAATCCCTACTACCACTGAGAATAAAGTTATCATGACCATCATCACCCCACACCAACGCCCACTTTTCGTCCACGAAAAACAAGAGTATTGCACGTGCAAATTCATTATTTTGATACTTTTAAACATAGCCAACTACCAAGACCAATCAATGCACGACAGGAAATTATGCTCTAATTTATAACTCAAGCTGTCCACATACTTGTTTGTGAGATTCTAATTATATTTCTGCACTTAATTTTCAACAAATGAAATCATGCACCCAGCAAAAGCAATATATTACTGTACATATGTTAGTTTTGGAATCAAGTAATTGTTGACGCCCTACAGTTGAGTAAAATGATTACGCATAATGATTAATGAACTCTTTTAGAAGCAAAAAAGGGAATGCATGCCACTTAATTTTCTGAAATTAAAGCTTTACCATTCTCACGTAAATATTACTATTAAGATATTACGACGTACGATAGTGGTTAAAAACCCATTTTATAAACGAACAATGAAAAACACCAAGAAATTAACATATCTATTAATTGGGCATTATGTTATGTTAAGCAGCAGAAAGAGACAACTTCATAGATAACAATTGAAATCGAAAGTATTTATAGGGCCTTTTTTAGCCAATCGAAGACTAAAGCACAATGACTGGTAACTTACCATAAATGACTCTGCAATAGCAATGCTCTCATTCCACTCCGACATTCTATTCTGGTGTACTATAAGCAAAGGGACTTGCCCTAGATTCCATCGGAAATGTAATTTTATCTTCGTTTTAGCTACGTTTCAATAAAGTTGAACGTGAAATCATTTTAAGAATTCCCTTGCCGCACTAGATTTTGAATTAAAGAGTTCGTATTTTAAATAATTTATCACTGATTGTTTTGAAAAATGATTTTGTCGCCTTACCACAATCTAATGGCACCCAATACATCCGCTTACTTTATAATCTTGTCAGTATGTGTGTCACTGTCATCAATCATTTATCATTATTTTCATGAAGTTAGAGCTCTTCCAACATTTCCAGTCCGAGTCCGAGACCCTTACACTATTGAATTCTAAGTAGCTAAAGCACCCCAAGAGTGCATATATGTCCTTGCCTGTTGACAAACTCCCCGGTGACAATCGGTACAATTGGCTTTTTACGCTTTCTCGGAGTCCACAAAGCATAAAATCGCTCGTCAAAATCGGCTTAATGTTGTACATAATATTATTACTTGGTAGTGAATATAATGCACATGCCATTAGTCATTATAGTGCAAGGTGTGCATGCTACAAAATCTAAACAATGCTGCAAACATTGTTGTTGTAATGTAATGCACCAAAAGTGGGTCACCATAAAAGGGAAAGACACTTTCTCTGCTTTTGTTCTCCTATCCATCACATAAAATGAATTTCTTGAGATACCAATAAGGAACCATAATAAAATGACATGATAATAACTTATCGATATACACTATGATTACCTTTGTATAGGATTATACTTTTATTTTGTTTGGTTGATGCAATTTGTTCATTAAATATTACTGTGCTTCTGTTTACGAAAAAACATGACAGAGAAAAGTCGCAATATGAAAGGTATTATGGAATCTTGTGGTATATCTTACTTATGTGTGGCCAGCATTTTTTGTTTCGTGCAATACAATTAATGAATATTTTCCGATAACATAACGCACGACAGAGACAAATTATTGCATGTATTTTATGAGCACATAATCATGATTGTAACGTGATTTTTACGACCCTGTGTACGCCATGTACAGTTATAATATATACGCACATGTATACGCTCATACAGTCTAGTAAAACTGTTTTGCACGGTTATCCAAAAAGACGGTTGAAATATCTTGAACTATTGCTGTCTGCGAAGCTGTCATGCTTCATTTAAGTTATCTAACAAAATAATCCGTAACAGACGTGATCAAAGTGAATGTGAGAAAGTGAGAACTTCAGAGAGAATTTAGGATACGAGTACAGAATACATAATGACTATTATTGAAGGAAAATGTGACCGAAATCGATTATTCGAATAGCAATACAAAAGTATTCCAAATAAACAAAAAGGATAAATGATAGATATGACCCAAAGTGAAAGTGTGTTCGAAAGTATATCTAAGATATTCTACAAAAATACAACAAAGTAGGTTAAAATTATTTGTTTCCTTCCGCTGTGGAATTTCGTTACTTGCTTCATAATTGCAGTTTGAAAATAAAAAGATGTTTTTTCATAGTACTCTGTTTTACCCTGAGTGAATCAAACTTTGTGAAGTGTAGCAAGTCCACTTCATGTTTTTGTATTAAACCTGGCACATAAACTGTGTAAAACTGGCATTTTGGTTGTTAACTGCTAAAAGCTGAAAGAATCGTTCTGCATCCAATACTAAACTTGTTCAATATATTCTACATGCAACTCCAAAAAAATAGTTGCTAAACATAACATGGGTTACCTAGTTTAGATAAATACCGAAAAAGAGTTTGTAGAAAATAGTTGAAACTTTACGAATGTTCTGACAAAATTTACTGTAATTCATTTTTATGTCTGGTTGTGTACAAGAGCAAGGAACTTCATCTCAGCTTTTGCCCTTGTTGTGTTTTTGCACCTAGCTTTCTCGATTCCTCTCTTGCCTTGTACGAACCATGTTTTTCAAAAATTAATGATGATGAGTACGTGTGTAACTTTTGACGGTTAAATGACTGTGCTGTTCAGTACAGTGTAACATTTGAAGTCTTAATTTAAATACAGTTACATAAATTTAAAGTAGTGTGTTAGATTCAATTATTATTTTAACTTGTGTACTTTTGTAAATTTCTAATTTTTCATTCATGAATAAAATATTTCCACCCTTGCAAATTCATAGGAAATTCTACATTGTATTCATAACATAGGATATTATATTTTACAATTGTATCCTTCATTTCGGTCGAATTTGGAAGCATAAAACTTATTATTCTGCTCTAGTACACAAGCAAGCATGTTAAATATCTTGTTATCTTGTTATAAGACAAAACTACGTATTACAATATTTAAAATTAGAGTAAACAAAAACAAATACATAGAACGCAGAGCAAAATGCCCAAATCTATGATTTATAGTCAAACTTTTGCAAACTAAAGTCATAATGTTAGTATTTAATGTGTTCCCTGCCAGCGTTTTGTTTCTCTTCTCGTCAGTCTCATGTTTTTTCTCGCCTTTTCTTGTTATGTCAAATTGGAAAAGAAAAAACGTGAGAGAACGAGAAGAGACAAAAGACTAGCTGGACTATGACTGACTAGAATGTTTTGTGACCAGTTTTCCTACAAAAGAAAGTTTTCCTGACTTGCTTGGCAAGGCATAGGCATAACAATATTCATATCTTTAATATATGTGTAGCTTGTTAAAACCGATATGCTTGTTATGAGTGACCAGTGTAGGCACTTTACTTTATATAGGCATATATTCCAAATACTTTAATGCGATGCAAACACTGACCAAAAGAAAAACGAAGCGAAAAGCAGGATATTTGAAGGCAGCTAAAAATTACCTGAAACACAAGTCCATCATCCCATCCCATCCATCCCCCACTACCACCAACCGAGATCGTTAAGATGTTTGTGTAGTGAACGGGTGGACGTGTAGGCATTCTTAATAGTATACAATGTACAATGTCCAATTTTTTTGTTCCGCCTAAAATATTAAAGTAAATGTGTACATTTTTTCTTATATAATTTATTCATGTGGCACCTTGTACTTCACATCACTTGACATACATTCATAATGTGATAAATACATGTGTATACCTACACTCACATAATACAAAATTATTTTCATACAAACCCTACAAAAAACCTCTTATATTTTTTCTCGTTGTTATGTTTTTTTTCTAAAGGAAACTCGGTCGGACGGACGGATGTGTCAAGTTATTGTGTGTTTCGTTATTGATCAAATAAGGTTCAATACATACAAATTTTCAGATGTTGTAATATGCATGGATAGAATTCTACGGACTGGAAGTAATAGGAAATGTGGAGGCATGAAAATTGTGATTACGAAGCCTTTACTATCACTATATACATTTCTAAAATGGGTGACGGACGACGAACTGAACGGATGAACTGGCATTGTGTACATTGTTATATGTCGTTGCATATTGCATGTGTAAACTCTTCCTTTTTCCTTCACTCCACTTCCTGAATGTGATATTTTTCGATACATTGTGAATTTAGTCAAAATAGTGTACAAAATAGTTGTACACCATGGTGTATAGTATAGTGGTTACATAAATATAATATAGTATTCTTTTTAACTCTTGTTGGGTATCCAGGTATATACAAAATAGCACTTACACACTTAAAGAGAGAAGCCAGGAACGAAATGTCGAATTTTGTATTTGGGTGATGGTATGTTTGTGGGAGAGAAAGTGAAAGGCATTACTTTTTTAGTAGGTTACCACAGACGAATGATGACCATAACAAGATGACATGTAGTCCATAAAAACTAAGCCAACCCAAGCCATCACCACCACCACCGATAACGTTGTTGAAACAGTGATGCATATCACAATTGTCCAGAGAAGGTTGAAGGTAGAAGCTAGAAAGATATTCAGGTCTGGTCAACATTTCCCTGAATCGCCCATCATTCATCATCTCAATCCCTTGCAACGAACATCATTTGGCATGGCATTTGGATTGGTTCTCCACCTTTGCCAGTTACAACAACGACGACGACGTGATCTGTCTAAAAGTTGTACGTTTATTTCTGCTGACCTCACATCATCAATGATTTGCAAAGCAGTTTTTGACTTTTTATCATCGTCACTTCTAGTTTTCGTTTTACTATTATGCATTTATGCGTGCCAATGGTTTGGTTGAATGTGATTTTTCTACCTCACTCGTTTTGCAATTTGTGATCCATGTGCAATGGCAGCGAGCAGCCAAAAAAATAAATTAAACCGTGCAGGTTTATTTCCCACTCCCTTCATTTATGCGTGTATCCGGTTGTCCAAGCTTACCTTTACGAGGAGATGGACACGTTGAAAATAAACATACATGTTTTGTGCTTTCAAGTATTTCACTTGACAGAATCATGATACGCAAAATCCCTTCAGCATTGAAATCAACACTTTTAACTTAAATTTATTCGAGGTGCTACTATTCCATAAAATGAAACCATTTTAAAGTGAGATGCAATACGACTTTGCTTGCCTTGAATGCGTGCACGTGCTATAATGATAGTGATATTAGGATAATAGTGTTTTTAAAAAACTTCTTGGAATTCTTTTTTTATCTACGAGAAAAGTGAAGTTATCCTTACCACTGACTTCTCTTATCAAGGAAAGTTGAAAAATGCAGAAGCGAGCAAGCGGAGGTTCACGGAATTCCATGAATTATAATAACAACAGCAGAGATAATGCTCCTACGCGAGGCGCTTTGGTTGATCCCCAAACTTATGGAATGCTTTTATGGCAAAGCAAACTTCAAACAAAACTTTTACAAGAGGTAAAAAAAAGTTTTAAAGATTAAAGAAAACATGTATACATTTTCCATTCGCATTCGCTTTTTAACGATAAAAGTTTAGAAGTTAGTTTGTATAGAAAAACGAGTTGAAATGAAAGCACAAGTTTTTTTCAAAGAGCATATTATTAAGTGGCGAAGCCACTTATTAACTTCACGATGTCCGTCCGTCCGTCTGTCCGTCTGTCCGTCTGTCCGTCCCGACAATAACTCGAGAACGCATTGACCGATTTGGACCAAAC
>JAQFXM010002818.1:0-22901 GCA_034693345.1 Entomobrya multifasciata
CCACCTGAACGACCCAGACCACCTGAACGACCCAGACCACCTGAACGACCCAGACCACCTGAACGACCCAGACCACCAGAACGACCCAGGCCACCTGGACGACCCAGACCACCTGAACGACCCATCTGAATTCCATCAAGTCGAATTTCCTGCTGTAAGTTTCTTCGCAGGAAAATTCATTACACCCAAACTAAATCTGTTTTGTTACAAAGAACGTGTTAAATGATAATCGACCGTTACAATGATAATGATAAGGCAGTTGCCTTATTGTTTATGGTTCTGAATAAAGGTTTCATGATGTCGAAACCGCGTTCTTAGCTAAGTGTACAAAGTCTTCAAGTAATTAGTAACAAGTTAGCCGTGCAGCAATATTATGCATTTTGCTTTTACTGAAAATTGTTACATAGTGGTCGTTACCGCTGAACGGTAACAGCTTATTCCGAGATAAAACAGGATAATTAACATTATGGCCACTGGCAGGAACAGGCAGTAAAAACAAACGTGGTGACATGCATGGGTGAAGTAACGTAATAAGTGGGTGGGATTATGTAGTGTTTAGAAGAGGTTTCGCAATGATTTGTTTGAGTTTGAGTCTTCATAAAATTACGGAATGTTTGGTTAAAATTTCAATTTAACTAGGACAAGGAGAGGCATGTTAATACTCAAGTGGTGTCAGCCTTGGGATTAAGTAGGGTCAATTTAAGGATTAAGTGGGGTCAACTTTAGGGTTGAGTGTGTCAACCTTAGGGTTGAGTGTGTCAACCTTAGGGTTAAGTGGGGCCAACTTAATAGACAATATATTATGAATAGTTTGGCTATAGATCATTGATGGCGTTCATTGATTGATGGGATAAGTAAGGTTCGGATAGGTTATACATGGATGACAGTGTTGGGTTGTAATTATCAGGGTTATGCTTGGTAAGGTTTCACATCGACGGCACTGTTGGGTTGTGATCAGTAAGGTTAATTTAAGTAAAATTTTGTATGGATAACAGTGTTGGGTTGTAATAATATAAGGTAGATTACGAGAAAGCCTATGTTGTTAGACTATGAACACCTGAATTAGGTTGCGGACCTGTGTTGTTTGAACTGTTAGCAATTTAAATTGGACTGATGGCAACTTGAATGTTCGCAAGTTGGATGCTACTACGTTGAAAAACTTCAGATGTTAGAAAATATTCCATATTGACGAAACGGCATGTTTGCTAGTGGCTAGACCACGCTATATGGCTATTTCCACATTGTACTTGATGCAAATCCCCAGCTTTGCTCTAGTATTATAATCCATAAACTACAATCCATGTTAAAAATAATGCCTCACTTCATGCTTTTCCGTATCTCAAGCTAAATATTTTTTATTCCCAAATCCTAATTATATCCCATTAAATTAACGGGCCCATTACAGTTACGGGTCACTTTCACTAACCGCTGGCGGCACTGGTTGACGTTTACTTTAGAATTCCGTTCATTCATCTATATATGCGTGGAAAAAGAGATGTTTACACATATAACCGGATGTCATTTCATATTCAAGGAAACTTTCTGACGTAACTGCGGAATTCATATACTACGGAAGTAAAGAACACTTGGGAATCAAATCAAAGAAAATAAGAACTACAGATTATAACTTAAACCATGAAACGAGAATGACCGAAAAACTTCCTGGTATTATGTTGTCGCATGAATTCGAATTAGAGCTTACTTGACAGGTAACAGAAAGGATAATTCCGAAAAACAAGTCTTAAAGTTCAGTAGCATTGTTATACTAGGAAGAATGCGTATTTATTGAACCGTGAACTATGTGTGCATGTTATGCCAACACACGATTTTTAGTGAGAGAAAAAGTGAAAGTGCATAACACCAACACCACACACAACAGACACAAGACGAACTCTACTCTCTTTTTGCTTTCAGATTATTTTATTTCCTTCTTTCTAACTTTGTTTTGTTTTGCAAAGCGGAAACAAACTTTTCAATCCTATTTGAAAGAGAAAGTGAAGGAATCGTAACTGAATTTACGAGTAGCGTGAAATGAAATTTTTGTGAAATGTATAAGTTTTTCAAACCATTGTCTTTAAAATGGGCATTGGAATAGAGAAAGTCAAACAAAAACAACAAATAGTTGTACAAAACAAGTATAAATGTGAAAATGAAGAAAGATGGGAAATACAAAAAAGTATTTTTTAGTGTAAGCTCTTATTCTGCTATGTGTATTTTATGTTATGTAGTTACTTACACACGATATAAATGTTTTCCATTTGTATATTACATGTTAACCTATTTACCTGTGTTATTATTTTCGATCATATGAAAATAATTGACTTTACAATGGTTCTCTATATTTGCATGAATCTACACATGTTACTGTTCAAGGTGTCTACATGAATAGAACTTGAAAGTAATTGAGATAACATATGATTCTTACTAAAACATGAAACTTGCATAAAGTTTACGAGATTTCTAGGTTCATATTCTATTGTTATAAAGAAAAAGTATTCATGAACAAAGTATATTACATTGAGAGGGAAAACGATCAAACGATGAAATGACTGTGCTAAAGCAGAAATGAATATTGTATAGAATTTTTATACAGTGCAGTGTAAGCTCACATTACGTGCATCAGTTGCTTTAACTTATTGCTTTTGAGAGAAAAATCCAGATGCCATGCTGCATGCTATAAGGAAAGCAAACGTACAAAATGTGTATGTTTGAACTGAACAAGCAATAAAAGTGAAATGGCTGTCGCAATATCATGAGTATAATGAAAGCGTCTCGTGTGATGTGGTTGATGTCGAATGGATGGTTGAAAAGTAGTATGACCCTTGAAATGAATGTTGCTTTTTGGTGTCATTACCAAGATAGTACTTATTTACTTGATGATTTTATCCTGCAGCTATTTTCGCTTCCTTCCTATCTCTTGTTACAATGTGCACTGTACTGTGCAATTGTACAGTAAATGAGAGTGTAAAATGGAGTATGTTTGTGCTTTGCTTTCACCCAAAAAAGAGGGCATGTCCTTGTGGTGGCAGTGAGTGCTTTACTGTAATATGTTGTCTGTGTTTAAAGAGGAATAAAGAGCTTGTCACCGTTTCATGTGTTTCTTTTTTACTTTTCACTGTCTGCACGGATGTTAGCGTAATCAACATTTTTGACGTTGTCACTGATGTGCCGGTGGAAGGGAATATAGTGAGTGAGTATAGTATAATATAACGATCTTACATCCCATCTAACAAACATACATATGACTTGTGGTGCGTAAAAAGCTTGTAGAACATTTAGTTGCAATAACATCTAGTTTTTTATGAACTGAATGTCTGTTGTAATAAAATTTACGTCAGTGTAAGCATAACAAAAAGAAATAAATGTAACATAAATTAGTATATTGTGTGTCAGTCGAAGCACTATACTATGATACCAATTGAGCATGTTAAAGAAAGTATGGTCAATATTACATACTATGTGATGACGACTAAACCCAAGACATACTGTGAATACGTGGACGTAGTAAGTAATGAATGTATTTTGAGCTATTCTCGCAATATCCCATCGTATTTTTGCAAACGTGTTGTGCGTGCTTTGGGATTTTCTGGACTTTAAGAAAGTACATTGTTTATTTCAATTTTGGGGAAAATAGCACGCTTCGTAAATGGGTTGGTAGCATTTTTTTCAATTTACTATAATTCTTTTTTTGCTTTCATCTTCATCCATTTTTGTGGAATCTCATTCCATGAAACAACAAGGAATTTTCTATGTGTAGTTTGGTTGTTTCGTGCGCGTTCGTTTCTGTTAGTAGCGGTGATAGTGTGCCATTGACATCACTTTTGTGCAATGCTTCGTTTTGGACATTTTACGAGCTTCTGAGAGTAAATATGAGCCTTTTAACGGGATGCCTTTTGGTACAACACCACCTCATTTTTTGATTACTTACTTTTATTTTGATAATAATGTAAATAAAATGACTCCGTGACAAAAAATTGGTCATATTTTGGTTATATTTTTCAACTTAGATCCGTGGATGGGCCACGAAACGACCATTTATTTTAGTTAAAAAAGTTGAATGTGTGTATTTTTCTTCTTTCAAAGCAAACATTTTGAAGGTTGCATCGTTATTATATTACTCCCACTCCGGGTTAACAGCACCCTTGATATTATAGTTACGTGTTTGTCACTATTAACATTAAGTAGTGGGAATGTGGGAGAGTCATTTTTATTAAGCACGATAGCGTTTTTTCGGCTTCCTGTTTCATGAATGATTTTGATATTTTCGTGTTTGTTGAATGAATTTGATGGAACTTTGGATGGAATGTAGAAGTCAACTAAAGAACTCAAAATAAATTCCTTTTATAAGCAACATCTATAAAAAAGTAGGCCAAGTAAACGAAGTAAAAAAGGAGCGGCAGTATTTCCCATGTTCTTTGCCTCTCGTAATGTCGTAATACATTATAATAGCTTGTGTATAATAAATTGTTAAACAAAATTGCCTCATCCATCCGAATACAGGATAATATAACTTTTTTCTACTCGAGTTTAGAATAAGGTTTGGTTGTAGTGGACCTGACCTTTTGCGATATGTCATTAAGACAGACTGTAGAATATTAGTACGAGGACGAGACACTTTTTTGGCTGAAAAAATATTTTCCTTTTATATACATACATACATCTAAAAAAATTCTCGCTTGCAAAGTTCCATGCATACTTAAATAAATAAAATTCATGTCTAGTTAGGTGGTGCTCGGGTTCCAAAAAAAGTTAAACGAAGCATATAATGCAGTAAAGATGAAACGTATGACTGTCCTTTGCATGTAACAAAGTTATATCACAACTAAAACTGCCCTTCAACACTATAAAATTATTATTTACTTATGAATCATTATTTTCATGCAGATCCCAAGAAATTTGGAAAAATAACTTCAAACATTCTCTTGTTAACATTATTAAACATCATGCACATAATTTTTCGTTGTTCCGCTCTCCGGACACGTGGAAAACGGAGCATGATACATAACACATAATGCAAAACAACATATTTTTGGCTTTGTTGGTAATTCGTAAAAACAAAATCGAAAAGAGTAAACTTTGTCTACTAGCCTACAGCAAAATCAGCTTTGATGTTACCTCTAGCTGTTTCAACCTCAAATCTGAAAGTTTATTTTTCCATAACTGCTCGAATCGAAACTTTTGTGAGATATTCGGAGTATTTTGTATTCTTGACTTCGCATTGGAATGTTGAGTGTCCGTCTGCACTTTGTGAGAAATCTTATTTTTCTGGCAAGATATCATGAGTTGAAAGTTAAGAATTCAAATAAATACGCGTGAGAGGAGCAATATTTGATGGTTACGGTTACAAAGTCCTTTTTTGAACAAGAACCTATGAAGGAATACATGATATAAAGACACCCAAAAAGGCATTTTTCTGATAACACCCAATTCTAATGTTTTACAGAAGTCAAAAGTTTACACTCAAATATAAACATAATTTCTGTTGCATTTATATATGTAGGTTAACACCAACCAACACTGAAACATGATCATGTTTGACATTGACATGTGATGTGTACACATTCACCACGCTTTTAAAGGGCAGTTCACATCTTGGATATACACATTTACATTTCCTACATCGTCTTTCTACAATATGTATTAATAGTTCTTTCTCCGTTAAAACTCTACTTACTCTACTCCCAGAATAGAAGATCGCAAACATCACGAACACTCGGAACAGTCATAACTCCAGCATTTTCAGCTGGTGCTATTTTAATATGCAGTCATACACTATGCGCAAAGTAAAGTTGTGAGGTTGAGCAAGTTTGCAAACAACGCATGTGTTATTTTCACCGGATTAACAGCAGTCGAGCCCATTATCCCACAAAGTTTTAGAGAGTGTACTGGGAATAATCGGGTACAATACTGGGTAAATTAGCGGTACATGCTATTATTCATTTACATAATGCTTCTCTCCATTTTATTAGCATCAGTGGTATTATTAAGCACGTATAACTTTGACGAGACAAGTGAAAGCTACACGTGTACATTTACATGTTTTCATGTCTAGTAGTTGTTATCTTCATATAGAAAGTATTCTGTGTGTCAAGTTTTATGGTCACTGAGCAGACAATCATACATAATGTACATGAATGAGTGTCTTCAATGTTTTCACCATATTGCTACAATTTGCAAGCTATTCGGATTTCAGGTGTGGTGTAGTCAAAACACTTTTAGTTATGAATATCTGGAAACAACACTTTCTACAAGCTGTATATAATGAATGCATGTATTCACTTGTCTCTCCGCCATTTTTGTACAATACAGTGCGACAATTTCATGATTTTTCAGTTTTTAGGTAGATACAACAGCTCACTATGCCAGTAAGTAACTACAACTAGTAGTCAAAGTACAGATCACAGATGGTAGTCTATATTTCTAAGTGTCTGTCTCATTTTTTACGGTGTTAATATGATAAGACTGAAAATGGCCCATTACGCTTCATCCTTAAACTAGCAGTGCACATCAGAACTTGCGATTCGCAAGTAAAATTTCTCCTTTTCCTAACAAAGTTTGCACCGACTTGGCTACCATTTAAAAAACTATATATACGAATCCCATACTTTAGCCAACATAATATACCAGTTGAATACAGTATAACTAGTTCTTCCTTTTATGATTGTGCATGGAATATATCCACAGCACACACACCACGCGCACACAGATAATCAAAGAAAAAATGTAGTACGATATTTATCATTATACTTGTAAAGTTGTAAGTGTGTTTGAATGTACTGTATGTTTATTTGCGCAAGCATATCTTACTGAAAAAATTCTTTTCGGTGCGTACCGTAGGGAAAAGTAACTTAAGGCGCATTATGCCAATGAGCATTTAATGTACTCGTTACTTACAAAAATCAACATCATCGGTAAACACCACATTTTTGTCAAATGTATGGTGTTTATATAAAGTTCTAAAAAGTCTTCAATTCGGTCCACCAATCCATATCATTCACTATAGTACCGCTAAAAAACGTAATAGAAAATGAATCAAATCGAGATGTAAAAGGATCTCACTATCCACCTAAATCTAAACTTATGTGTTCATATAACAAAATTATGCAATTCTCAGCCATACGTACAAAATACATATGACGTTGGCAAACTTGGATAGTTGTACGCAAGATAAATGAGTAAAAAAGAAGAAAAAGAAAAGTATTTGTGTGTGTATGCTTTTGTATAAGTGGTAGGAGAAAAAGTTTTGACGGTAACAAGTGCTTCTTCAGTCCGTAAGTAATCCATGTAGAATACTTGTAGGTTTGGGACTCTGCTGGAGATAGAGATAGAGACAAGTATAAAATAGGTATTCGGTTGCTTCCAGAAAGTTTTTATAAAGAAGCATGACTATGGCTATGCGCTAATCTAACGCGCAAAATGATTATATTATGCTGCATTATTAAAGGGGTTTGAATTTAGTGTCATTTAACTCATATGAATGGGCATATGTATGAACTTATGCTTTCAAAGCTTTTTCTTTATGTCTTTTATAGAATAATAATATGGACGAATGTTTACAGGAAAGAAAAGTGAAGAAAATAAGTAGTAGATAATGCCTGCACAGTATACCTTATTAGCATCCTTATTAATACCGCAAGTACTATTAGCACTTCATTATATGAAAATAGTTCTCCTTTGAAAACGGCAAGTCTAAAGAAGTCTAACCTCGTTAAAATATTCAGGATTACAGGATAGAGACTTTCAAACTTTCTTCATTTGAGAGAGTGAAAGAAGAGAAAATGAGAGAAGTGATCAAATTATATGGTCTAATCTAAAGGTGTACTTTCACATTGATGACAGTCCTGAGTCAGGACTCCTGACTGTTATAAAAATAAATACTTCAAGATTAAGCGTTAAATTTCTATACCTTTCTTTGATATACATACATATCTTGCTATGTCTGAGTATATTATTTTACAGAAAAGTTGTTTAGTTTTAATTATTATCAAGCTTGTTCAAATGAACTCAACCTAATAATATTTTAATTAAATCCAAAAACTGATTTCTTGTATAAATAATATGAGGAAAATGAAAATACTAAACATAAAAGACTGAAATCGTGTAGGAACTCGGGCAGTATCGAATAATCTCTCTCAACCTGGAAATTGAGAATGTAATGTATGTAATTTCATGTTGCTGCCGATGTTGGTTGTATATTAAAAAACTTTTTGTGCATTATTATGTACCGACAACCAACCAAATGAATTCGATATCAACAATTCCCAGAGTTGATGACACAGCTGTACCAACTGTATCTGGAGGCGGAATTCAATTAGAGAGCGAGGAAAAGCAAGGTGAAAGTGTAGAAAGACTAACTAATAAAGAAACCGGTGGTATTGCTGGTTCTGTTTAAAAAGAGCTATATTTACACAACAAACCGGAAAGTATGCGATGTGGTAAGCAAGTGATGCCTTATGTGTGATGCGATGATGGTGATCAAGGACATGGTCATAGAAGAAGAAAACCTTGTTTACTTCTGAGGTAGGTAGAAAAGGAAAGAGAATTTGATGTGAAAGGAAAAACGAATTCTACAATGGGGAATGCATGATTACTTCACATTCCCATTTTATAAATGTTCTTCCGTTTGCCTTGAACGTAAATACTATACAATGGAGTGCTTAGAAATATAGCTAAAAACCTATTCATTGAGCAATTTTATTGGTTTCACAAATTAACTTGTACGGTTTGCTTTGTGAAGCATATAGCACAATTTTCTATCACGGAATTTTCTCCTTCTATCGCTTTTCTACCTTTGGCGATGAGAAAAATCCGGGGAAATTCGAGCAATGGAGTAAAAAAATACAACGGTAGCTGTCATTCACTTTCCAAATCCATTTCTGGTGTGTGAAGTGCAAACTAATGTTTTTGTCTTGGAGTGTGACGGAACAAGTTTTTTCTCGACAGTGTAACTGCAAGCACCGTTTCCTCTATATGCTTCAATGAATTCGTGTCAATATACCAATTAACCGCCGCAGAGCGACAGTAAAACGTAATGTTACATGATCTTGCAGAACAACAGACAAAAATGGCCATACACCCAGCAGCATGTTTTAATTTCTTTCCATTTTCTTAGCCGTAGTCACATCACAGCTTCATTTTCTCTTATTTTTTCGCACTTCATAGTAGACATATAAGGTGATGGTGATAGTGATGATGCAATTAACTTGCTGTGTTGCTCCACCGCCTCCACATATTATACTTATCGTCAGTGACTGACTACAGTACCAACCAAAACCAACTGAAAAGATGCCTTCCTGCTTTCTGCTGTTGTTAGAAGTTAGAACATTGTGCTGCAGATGAGCAGCATTAGTGGCAACAGCACAGCAGACCGCAAATTTATTACCATCACTAAAAAACTTGAACTTCGTGCACTTGGTTATTGCTCGAGTTTTGGAAGGAATGATCGTGGTGACGCGACTTCACTGCATTGCAAGCTCAAATCGAATTTAGATATTACTATGATGATCTTTAGCTATGCATATGGTTATATTTGCGAAGTCAGCTATTTTTGCGATGTTATAGAAATGTAATGTTGTATTGTATTTGGAAAAACACTAAGCAAATCGATTTTGATGTAGAAATTTCCATATAAAATACAAACACCTCTATTCATTTCATCTAATAGCAAAGTCATACACACATTAAGTGAGATCATTGAACTAAACTTGCCTTTGATTTTGTTACAGGATGCTACATATTGGTATTCAGTTATGTATATAAACCCTTTAGAAAGGTTTTTCGTATACGCCAGCCAAATAAATTGACCTGGAATTCCTGTCAGCGTCAGCCTCAATGTGCGGTGTCGGCTTTATTCTTAATCTGAAAGAGACTGACAATAGATTTGCGAGTCGTCTCACGTAAGATCAAGAAAAATAGTGTATACATATGAGCTCATCTCATTATCACACTTGCGTAACACATGATTAGGTTGTTCTCGACCTCATATCAAAGGAATAAGAAAACAAGAAGTTTCTTGCGGGTACCTTAGAGAAAAACTGTCACCAAAGTCAAGCCGATAAAAGTTTTTCATTTATTTAAGAATGTGTTTGCACTTTGCACAGTTGCATTGGCTGAGCTGAAATGTGTCTCCAATCCAATCCGTTTCTATTATTCTCTTTTTCATTATCAGAGAGAATACGTTTCTTAAGGAGTTTCGCCAATAGAAGTTCAAAACCCAGTAGATATAGTGCATACTGAAAACTATCCCATCCTCATCACGTAATTCCATTGATAGAAATACTGAGAAACCCTATTATTTCTTATGATCAAAGTTAATTTTCTAATTCTGAGACAAAAGAAACAGCCAGCAGCTCTTAATAATGAAATGGAATGGAAGAATTGGTTGGAAAGCTGAAATTACCATATAGTCAAAGGAAAGCTTTGGAGATAACTTTAGGAAAAGAGAGCTACTACGAAAGTGCCTAAGGGTTAGTGTTGTTGAAAATGCATATGGTTAAGTTACAGTTAAAGTTATGCTTGAGTTGTTATTTATTTCTCCGTGCTTTTTAATTCATTTACTTTGTGCTGCATACATTGGCTTGACTCTTGAGTTTTAACAAGATATGAAACAGATTCAATGAACAAAATTTCATTTGAGATGTACAAAAGTGAAATATTTTATTCCATTCCAAATCACGGTCAACTTTTTATCGCAGTTTTTGCTTTAAACCCTAAATAAGAGATTTTGGTGTTTTAAAGTTTATATTGTATTCAACCTTAAATGAATAAAAATGAAGTTTAAGCATGCATTTTTTAAAAAATTGTACGACAAATTACTTCCGTTTTGGTGTCCCTCTCCAGTCTACTATTACTTTTTATGTGCATTTTTGTCATTCTCTCATGTATTTTTTAAACATATGCAGTTAGCTGCAGAGTTTATAGTTTAGATTTGCATTTCCCCTCGAGGCTACATTCCATATTTATAGCCGTAATTCTATCTACATTCTTTTTCCTAGAAATTCCAATTTTCGTCATTTTAAGATTCTGAGCATGTTGCTTGCAGTTGTGTGCCATAAAAATTACTTATTGGCTTAGCGAAAGAAGATAGCAAGGGAGTTAGTTGTATTTTTCGTATATGCCTTATCTGTCGTGTTTTTGTAGTGGTGGCATATGCTCTATTGCGTTATGTGACATACACAAGACATCAACAGGAATTTTATCCCCTGTGGGCCTAGTCTTTTGCAAAGTGAATTTAAATAAAGAATAAAGAGAAAAAGTTGAGGGAAAATAAAGCGAAAGTGGAAAGATGAACAATTTTGCTCGGAGCCAAAGAGTTTAACACATTTTACGTTATACATATATTACCAGCATATCGTTTTTTAAAACAACGTCAACTGTCTACTAAACATATAAAAGAGTTTCTTGCATGGTGAATTACAGTTTTTAAGTGCCACAAGTAAAAACCAGTTTCCTTTTGTATGTTTAACATATGTGGTGGTCGTGGTAGTCGTTGTAAAGTAACGGTGAAATGGCGGCGAGGAGGACGAAACGTTAAATGTGTGATGGCAAACCAATAATAGTTTTCTTTTCCATTTTTGCTTTTCACTTTCTCCTTTTTCTTACTTTTTCTGTAGCCTAAAAAGATATACCTACAGTCAATGTTCAATGCTACATAATATACAGATCTAAAACTGAAACTCTTACAAAATCCTGGCAAATTTCCTACAGATGCTGAACTGAGTGACTGCCACTTTCCAACAACGTTTGACATGGTACACAGCATCTGCTGAAGAATTTAAGCAAAAAAAGCAAAGGAGGATGTCCTCCCAACCCATTCCCAGTTTTGTAGTCTTTTTACTGTTATTATTATTATGGAATGAAAATAAGAGAAAAACGTTTTATTCCAGAAGGACCAAGGAACGCTCGGTAGTGATTACGGGGGGTGGTGGTAGTGTTTTCTCTCCAACTTTCCTCAAATGATTTGTAGTGGTGAGAGGAGAATAAGATGAGTGAAAAGAAGGACGCATGCATGTGAAAGGAAAAACTACCCAGGGGAAAATGAAAAGTAAATGCTAAAAATACATTGTATTTACACAAGATAATTTATATTACATACATAAACATGTTATTTATATATACATTCCTATTTTCTTTCATCGTCAACACTATCATATTAGAAGTAGGTACACATCCATGCATTGGCAAGTGAAGTGCCCATATAAGTTATATGATTGTTTGCTAGCTTAAAGATAACAGTAAATAATATATTGCTATTGGTTTGTAAGATTTTAGCCATATACAGATCAAAGTCAGGATTATAATAGGATTTTGATTCAAGTTTCTCTACTTGGGCTTAAGTGACAATAAAGAGGACTACTTTGAAAATTGGGCTTAAGATGAAGTGAAGTGCTTTCACTACAACACACAAGCATTTCACGTACTAGCTCAAGCTCAAAAACTATAAACCACGTTTCGTTTCGTTTCTCTGACTCTGTTTGTTTGGCACAACTCTTTTATAATGCACATTCCACACTTAAGCAATAGGGTTTATAGAAAAGTAGTAGGCATTTATGTTTGTATGGAATGATCTGCTGTTATTGCCTTTTACTACTGCTGACTACTGATGTGATGCTAAAGGGCTTTATTTCAAAAGGCTTGTTTAAGACTAAAGAAGTAGATACAAAGTACTCTGTTAGGATTTCCTGTTTCTTTCCAATCTCTGCCTTTCTCTGTGTGCTTAAAATGGCTGCTATTTAATCCCATATTTTTCTCATTCTAATACCTAATTGCTTTTGTAGTATCGTCATTCATCATTACATGAAATACTTATTTATCAATTTTGACGAACTGCTAATAAATACTGCTTACAGACAAATTGACTTAAATATAACAGAACGACTGTCATAAATTGTTGGATCACTGTCAGCAAATGTAATGAACAAAGTTATTGCATTTTCTTAACTCGAAATTGCTCTATATGTACACATTTTATGAGTATGTGTGAGTATTTCTGTTGTGTACAATGGCAAATGGAAATAAGAAAATAATAGGTAAGTTGTTTACTATGCGTTTCAACATTTCAATCCAGCAAAGATATGTAATTTTCTCCATTTCAGAAAGCTGCTTGGTTGTGCGACTGAATGAGCACGAAAACGAAATTGCCTTTCCAAATTAGATTGCAGATTCTTTCGGTACTGAATTTTTATCAGGAAAAGGGATTTTTTGATCATTTCGCAAAACAGCTCTTAACAAAATACTCGCTAGGACTTCGGACTGACAGATTCATTCGTCACAAAAATGTACTCTTGAATAAAAATTTCCAATCTTCAATGTATCACAGCGCCGTAACAGTCCGTAAGCTTATTTTTATAAGCTAGTCTAAAGTCTAGTCTAACTTCAAACTTAATATTATTTATATCCTACATAAACCAAGTTTGTGGTATGGCATGTGTGTAAATCACAATATACTAAGCACATACTTGCATAGTTTGATGTTTTAATAAATCTTCTAGAGATACTTATATTATTTATTTCAGACAGTGTGCTAGAAAGATGCGCTACTTTATTCAGAGATGTGGAAGTAAAACATGCAAAACGTGTTAGCACTTTCCCTTGACATCTACTAAATTTTAAACGAACAAAATTCACTGAGGAATAATAGCTAAAAGTTATTATTGCCATGAAAAATAAAATAAAGTTGACTTTTGTCTTTTCTCGCTAGTATTATTTTATGATTCTTCCAAGAAAGTCTTCGTCTTAGGCATTTGCCGAGCTTTTTGGCTTACTGGTTTCCCCGTCTTGACTGATTTGCGCACGTCGAAACTTTTTAAAAGATGATGTATAATTTTAAGTCTACTGGAATTGTATACCTCACGAAAAGTTTTTATGAACGTTCTGTGTATTAAACAAAGTTACAACACTTGGATGCGCTTTTGCATTGATTATTAAAAAAGATAAAACATGACATAGATTCAATTTCTGTCGCTCCCTGCACTTATCATATTTCCTCTCATATATCTTCAAGGTCATTTATTATTCTCATTTAGATAAACTTTTCCTTTTTAGGCTCAACAAAAGCACTAACAGTCAAATGCATTGTATGACATTCGAGAATATTATCATTAACAATTCAATGGAGTTTCCTCAAGTTTCAACTCGGCTTATATCCTTTTTGTTTTCTCAGCATTATTTTGGATAAAATAGTTATTCGGATGTAAAAAAAACTTTCTTTTTTTCATTTTGTCTTTAGTCGACTAGTCGACTAGACTCCGTGTAGCATTGCACAAAAAGAGCGAAAAAGAAACTCAGTAAACCAGTGTCCTTCATAAAAATGGATGAGAATGGGGACATATCACTTTCATTTGTCCTTTTACATAAAAACTGCTACATTTTTTGGCACTCTAATCATATCGTATTTGCACTTAATTGAGCAGTAATGCACACACAAGAAACAATTTTCTTCTTAGAGACACAAACAAACAATAAAAGTGTATACTCATATCAAACATAATTTTCGTATTTAACCGCTAGTAAAAAAGCTTAGGTATTAACCATCCAAGACTTTTTTCACAGCAAATTGAATCCATTTCGAGAAGTAATGCCACTCTCAGTGCAGTCAGTAATGCCGGAAGAAAAACTATAAAAACTTGGCACCAATGAAGTCGTCACGGGTTGTCGGCTTGTTATTATCATCATTACAACGACCACTGACAAGTGGTGGATACTAGCACAGTGGTTATTTCTATGTGCGGTAGTGAATTGTGATCGTCGTGTCTATGTATGTTCAGTATAGCGTCCATTGGCCCATGAAACTAATGTATTTCCACTTTACTATTTTCCCCATGTCCGTTTCCTTATTATGGTTTTTACTTTTCATGCATCGGTATAATTAAATATTAATATTCTTTCAGTAGTAATATGTAAAGGTGTGTGCACATAGAAGCGTTCATCAACCGGTTAGTTGAGCATCAATGTAATTTTCTGTTGTTGTTTGTCAGAGAAATTTGTACATGGCCAAAAGTTGAAAGTGAAGCCAAAATTGTGAAGTCAAGTCAATGGAATTACATAAACCACTTCAAAACAAGTAGAAAAGGGTAAAATGCTACGCATTAATTTTTTATGTTGTGGTCTTATTTTAGTATGCGGGGTCTTTATAGTTTGCATGGTTTGTTCAAAGTAGGAAAAACGTTTGTTTAGCAGAAAACAAAACAAGATTACGCTGCGCTTGTCATCAATGCCTGGAGAAGGTGGGAGGATAATAATCATGTCGTGGTTAATGGTGTAACGTAGTGTGGGCGAGGATACGACGGTCACGTCATCACTCTTCATCTTGTCTTTGACGGAAACAAGTGGTCTCATAGAAATTAATTTAGGATATATTAGATCATAAATGCACAACGACCAGTTCTTTAATTCTAGCAGATAAACAGGTATTACAGGACAATAGCAGATAAAGAAAGGGATTGACATTAAAGAGAACTAATAAATAACAAGCATTATCAGCTTAATTTAAGCTCTTTTCTTACAATAATTCTATTATGTAAACAATAACTGGACTTTCAGTGCATATAACATGCAACCCCAATCAATTATGAAAAAGCTTATGTAAAGTTAATTTTTTCGTTTATGGTATTAACTAGCTGCTGACTTCAACGTTTGCAAACAATCTACACACCTGGGGTTCCTTGCGAATCGATTGATTTTTCAAATAGCTGTGTGTGCAAAACCTTTTTTATCCCCTTTCAAATAACAATAGTTTGTCCGTTCCTGGCGGATACTCATTAAATTACAGAAAGAAAAGCGTGGGGTTTTATTTCTGACTTTATCTTCATGTTTGAAAATTGGAGAACCAAATATCGAATTCTTGTAAGCCTTTGGTATTCTGCTCTATTAATGAACGAGTGTGTTGGTAAACAAGAATATATTTCTTATCAAGATGTTCGTATTAGAATCTATTGTTACTATATTTTATAAAGGGACAAAGTTTCTTTCATTTTCAAGAAAATTGAGCCAACATAATACAATACGCAAAAGGAACGCAGAGAGACTTTTTTGTTGCAAAACCAGTTTCTTTTTTTCTCAAGGATTTGGGGCTGTAGGAATTTTTCATGATGAATGTAACTTTGTAATAAAGGGTGAATGAATGCCAAGAAGTATTTAATGAAACTGCGTTTTCTCCGTTTAAAGGTTTTACTACTGTATTTTATGTTACATTTAAATTCAAACAGACTTTTCCATTATTACTTTCTTCCTTTTTTCTTTGTTGTGGACAGATAGAAAGAAGAATTCTTTTCTGAAGTTTTTTTTCGCTATGTATGTATTACAGTTTCAGTTTATAAAAAAGGAAAAGGACTGAGTGACAAGGACTGTGATGAGGCTTACATGCATGATTGTGCCAAATGATGGTTGTACTGGAGTAAATTTTACTGAAAGAGCGTTCATTGGAATAGATGGAAAAATAACTTGATTAGCTCACTCGACAGAACTAACTGTAATTTAGGCAGATTGGAAAGCTTTTAAAAAAGTCTGACATTTCTGAGCTGTAAAAGTCAGTATAACAAACTTTCACTACTATATGGTAAAATGAACAGAGCATATTTTGTAACTAGAAAAAATGTTAAAAATGAAAATATACTTTTTCAGTTTGATTAACCAAATGGTGACAGATACTAAAGTCATTGAAATGTTCATGATTAAAAAGCGTTTCGTTATGAGCTCTCTTTCAGTACAATTAGAATTTTATGATAAAAATTTCAAGTTGTAAATATATCTGAGAGGGTTAAATATGTTATAAATATTTTATTATTCCTTTTGTATAAATACTTCGAAATTTGATTCGTTTTGTTTCTGCGTCTGACATATAAATTGGCATTGGCACACAAATGGGTATAGTGCACTTACACAGTTGACAGTTTTCAGTTTCGTATTAAATGTTTTTTAGCATTTTTAGCATTTGACATTTTAACAACTGCGTCAGAAACAAGCTTTACTTGTGGGCATTATATTTTTTTAAGTTGCACGTATTAACATATATGTGTTGTTGAAGGATTTGTATGAAAATGAGAGTTTACATGAAATCCATAATAGCAAGGAGAAGTGATTTCAAAATCCGGCGTATATTTTTTGTGGTTGCGATCATATCATAAAAATACCACATAATTGTTGCAGTGGCATTTAGACATCTTGATAGAAATCCCCTTCTAAGAGGTTTCTAAATAACCCTTCTGCCTTCTTTTCTGAAACAAATTTAATCCCAAGGTCGATACCATAAGGTATTCAATAATTTAGGCCTTATGGTTTACAACATGGTAAAAATGTGCAATATGTGAATAAATGAACTTCGTCCGCTTTCCCAGAGATTTTATCATTCCTTGGAGCACAGTGTGGCATTTTATGAACATGTAACGTCAATTGTAATGCAAATTAGAAACTAATCTTGATATGATGGTTAAATTGCAATGGAAAAACAGAACAATGAATTATTGTTCCAAGATTGGAAACAACAAAGCAGATTTAGAAAAAATACATTTTTGAGAATACCAACGACTGAATATGATCAGCGCTTTTTTAATACCGGGAATATTACAGAACAGAATCATCTTACTACTACTGGTTTCTAGCTAAAGGCAGAACTATTTCGCCTTTTATTTTCCTACTCTCTATCGTTTTTCTTAGTTTTCATTTAATATAAACAATAGAGTCCGTCTTACAGTAGCATATGTGTAGTGTGCAGTAGCAAACAACAGCAGCTTAGCAGCACACTTTAAAAACAAAATTTTAGAGAAGAACAACAGTAAATCAGTTTCTATCCAAGTAAATATGCAATTTGATCGTATCAATGAATGAAACAGACTTTGTTCTCCCACAGGGGACAGCATCAACATTTGACGAGGAAAAGTAGAGGTTATTTTGCTACCCGTGTCAGCTCCTATTTCTTCTTTAAGGTGCCATAAAGAAACCACCTGCAAGAAACTGAGCTGTTCTCTTTATAGCATTGTGTACGGTCACGTTTTAATAAAATAAGAAGTTTTACAAGGTACCAAGCAGCAGTCAAATTGAAACATGGAATGGAAGGATGAATAAATTTTTAGTACATTAGTTTTTTCGGTTTGCCTGGAACTTGGAACTTTCCGGTTAGCTGGAATACACTGTCTGTCTCCCACGCATAAATGAATAAAGTTTTACAAGTTACAATGCTTTAAGTGAGTAAGGCAAGTAAAACACCGAGACTCGGGTAACATAATTGTTTGTAATGTTGAAACATACTGTACTTTTAAAACTCATACTCTTTTGTTCTAAAAACACATAGTAGTACAAGTGTAGAGTATAGAAAAATCTTTGGATTCATTTTGTGACATCGATCATCTTCGGGATTAATGAATGATTTTCGAATTATACTTAAGTAATAAGAATTTTGTGTAGTTTTGGAAAGAAAAATACACAAGTTAATATTGTTGATCCAAGAGGATAGATTTTTTTACCTTTACTACGTCGTATTTTATTCACTAGATCATGTTCACAATATGCGCAGCACGCAGCACACTAACAACGTATCATACTACTTCATATCTGAAAGTGATTTTTTTCTGACCTGCACTCACCAAGTGATGTATTTTGTATCTAGAGTTGACTTCTGGTTGGATGTCAAAAGTTACTTTGGTAGAATGATCAGCAAAGTACATTTATTTACTATCTGTGTCAGGGCCTGTTAGTAATTCTATTCATTTTTGTGTATTCTAGGCTTGTATATTCTCTTGTGGTTTCACTTCATTATTATTTAGTCGAATTTGGTAGCATATCCTTACACCTCTCTCATCAGTAGAATGACAACAAACCATAAAAACTTGTACATGTATATTTAGGGAACTACAAAAAAGTTGAAAGAAAATTGTAATGGATGTAGTACGAAAAAGGATTATTTCGTCTAAACGTACGTAACTAATCACATAATGCCAAATATGGGTTGGAAAGTATTGAGTTACATTTACATGCTTTGTAAGCCCGTAAATACGTCTGGGCTTAATTAGCTTCCCGTGTGTGTTAATTGGAAGCACTTGGGGCTATGTGAGACTTTTGTGTTACTTCTTCCCAAAAGTATGCATGTTTCACCTCTTGCATCAGTTCTCAAATAAAGCTATCTTCTACATCATATATAGCATCTTCAGTACTTCGCTTTTATGGCCAAGACGTGGTTTTAGTTATTGCAAGAAAAGCATGTTAAATTGCAGAAAATTGTTAAACTGAAGACGTGAACGTAATAACCAAAATGGTTTAAACGCAAAAAATTACGAGAATATGTAAAAATTCTCTTACATCTACTAAACTCGCAACAGACGGAAGGGATGATGAGTCGAATATAGTACTAATTTAACGTTCCTCGTGTCCTGACGTTATTGCACAGACGGCCGTGAATTTGAACTCAAAAATATTATTATTCAAATACATTTTTTCCCAAATATTTAGTTGCATAATTTAGAAGTTAGTGTGCTAACATTCATGCAAACACAGTTGAATAAATAATGAAATGAATGGTGCATTTTGATGATCTAATAATAACATAATGATACAGTTTCTCTGAATGTTTGTGAATGTTAAAAAGAAGAAAAAACAAGAGCATGTCTTATTTTTTCAGCTAATAGGTTTCAAGCAGTGTTGATGATGGCATTGACTTCCATAGTCTCCCATTTTTCATTTTTATGTCATTCAGTCAGCAACTTTTTGGTCTTTTCATGGCGCTCGCATGCCCATAAATATTTCAGCGCGGATGCGGATGGCAATACATAATAATACGTAAACGAACCCGTTTGACAACGAAATGCAACGTGAGTGAGCATACTGCCAAAGTTGGATGGAATGATGTTGATGAGTTTGGGCGAAAAATTTGAACAGTCCATTGAATTCGTGGCATTTGGGTTTATGTACGTAAAGTTCTAATCCTCTCAATGCCTCACTCACATTGTGAGCAATAATGTTTCTTTTCGGTTTTCTTTATACAAAAAATACAGTCGAGTATGAAATGTGCACGTGTAAAGAATCAACAATGGATTTTAAGAAAATTAGATTGAGTCAGCGTCTCTTCGTGTTTCGTATAACTTCTTGTCTTTAGACATGCATATAACGAGTAAGTTTTGTGGCATCCCACTTCTGACGATTTTGGTTGGCTTCCATGCACTCGACGTTTTTTAGTCAGCTACGAATAAATCAGTGACATAACATATAATCTTTCAGGTAAAATTTTGTGATACTTTTATTGCTTGCAATAACATTATTATGATGAACGAGTTTTTTTTCCACGAAAGTCTTCATTCAAATCAAAAGTAAATTTTGAGAAACACAGTAAAAAAGTTTGAAATCATAATGTCATTCCAAATACCATTCCATTTGAAGTTTTTGTCTGCTCGTATTTTCTCATGTGCATGCAAGTAGACATTAACATTTCATTTTTTCAGCATGATTTTCCCGGAATAAAATTAACATAAAAAATGTGCAATATACTCACAGCCCGACTGTCTCAGTCTTTAAAAAAAAATAATGGGTAGACTCGGTAGACTTTATTATTTTAACAATTTTTCCTAATAAAGTAGTGATCGTGTTATTTTCTGAACTTCCTGACTACTTCCGATTCTAATGCAGCAATAAAACATTAAATGGCACATCCATAAATTATGTCAGACGGAAGAAAATGTAACAAGTTCAGCTAGGCTGATTTAGGAACCCACATACATTATATCAATACCACTTTGCCGTGATTGATTAAAAATAAGTACGTAAGTTGCATATATTGTGATGAAAACAAGCATACATTCAGCATAATTACATATAAATTTTATTACTAAAATAAATTACCTTCTGCCGTCATTTTGGTGATTAAAGTGATGATACTTTCATTCCACAACAAAGGAATCATACAAACAAGCGGTACGTTCACGAGAGAATGAGATTCAACTCTCTTCTGTTCCTTTTATATTGGTAGCAATCCCGGTTTTCGATTAAAGTTGAGAATAATGGTGCGGCGGTAGCAATGATGATGAATTCACTTTGATATTAGACCAATAGTGTCCATCAATATCCCATTCGTACCATTGCATTTTTCTTTCAAAGTAAATCCAGTCATTGGAATAATTATTACCAAAATGTCTGAAATTTCGTAGAATAAAACTCTATAATGGCCCTTCTCTGGTAAAGTTTTAGACCAATTTTGTGGTATCACCAGTACAGTACAAAATTATACAGTTTTTTATTACTCCGCCGAAAACCACACACCGACTCTAGAATGTGGAGTACGAATCAACTTTCACAAGCACTACAAAAGAAATTTGTTTTATGTATATTATTATTGTTCTGTGTATAGAGGTGTATTGTAATTGGATAATAGTAGTATAGAGCACTTCAAATCACTACTCCAGAACTATTTGTAAATTCATTACTGATTTATAAATATATTCCTTTTCTTCTATTGAACAAGCACTTTCATTCAAACTCTATTGTCTTTGTTTCCACCTCTCAAAGCGGAAATTTCATAGGTAAAAATCTAAATAATCCTTTGTGCAAAAAATACAATCGTGTTTATTTTTTTGTTCTAAAAGGGGAAAAACGGAAACTGAAAGAATTGTGGTGGTGGTGATGGGGGAGAAACCACAATAAAACTTGACAGTAAATGATTACTTATTTGACCCTATCATATATATACATATATAAATTGGAGCCTTTTATACATAATTACCTTTAAAGCCCACTATAAGAATTTTGTATTGTTTTTTCTCTTTTTCACACACAAATTCACAAGGAAAGTACATTGTTTCATTTTCATTACAGTGGGGATTACATGTGCACACCTGCAAGAAAAAGTTGAAATGTATGTTCAAGTGTGCACCAGAAACGTGAGTAATTGTTCCAGGTTTCTTGCCCAACTTTCATCAACTAAAAGGCGATCTTAACTTTGTTCTCCGCTTAAAGTCCTTGAAAACCAGAAGAAGAAAAAAAATCGTCAAGTATATTGTACGTGAAATCCTGGCTTATTAGAGCATAATATAACAAATTCTTGTAGGTTTTTTATAAAAGCGGTGATTATAATAATAAGTATCTACACGTCGTCTCAAGGTATGAGGTTGTGTTTTAGAAGATTCTGTGGTTATCTTTCTGCCACCATTCAACCATTACCCATCCTCCGGATGTTTTCCGTACATATATCAGCTCTGGCTGAGTGCACAAAATGTACAACCAACAAAATAGGTATAAATGCTAACTGCCAGAAATCTCAGAGAAACAAATTTGTAAATGAGTTACATACTAAAGAAAGATAGAATAATGTTCGTCTTAACCCTTTGTCTGGGGATGTACAAAATATTATCCACTAAACAAAAATATTTCCATGTGACCGTACATTTCGTTGTACGTTTTAAAAGCATTCGTTCACTGTGTGCGGCATATTAAATGTACACTTAAAAATTTGGCGTCCATGTGAACGGCAAATTGATTGTACGCTATAGATTGATTACTTCAACTGTGCTGTACATCTTATTGTACGATGAAATTATGGCAACGGACTGTGGATGGCAAATATATTGTACATCAGTGTATCATAGGATCACTGTGACACTGGCTAATTAATAGTACGCTTTAGGTTACAGATATAACTATCTGTCAGTTGAACTAAACCCATAAAATATTGTATCTGTGTTCATTTCAAAAGGTGTTTCGACTTCTGAAGTAATTATTTAGGATAATTGTAGATCCTATTTTATGTAATGTTGCAAGTACTTCATCTGGAACCTTCAATTGCATTTACGGTTCGAGACAATCTTAATTATTATACAAAATTTTGGGAAGCCTCTTCGACACTAATTGTATGTATGTATGTATGTATGTATTGTCTTTATTACAGATCAACAAATCAAGATTACAAAATAATGAAAGAATCCATA
>JAQFXM010002819.1:0-22891 GCA_034693345.1 Entomobrya multifasciata
GGGTATTATTGGGTATTATTGGTTATTCTCAAGTATTATTAGTTATTCTTGAGTATTATTGGTTATTCTTGGGTATTCTTGAGAATTGTTTGGTATTCTTGCGTATTCTTGAGTATAGGGTTTTTTTGGGAATTCTTGGGTATTCTTGGGTGTTCTTGGGTATTCTTGGGTATTGTCTGGTATTCTTTGGTATTCTCGGATATTATTGGGTATTTTTGGGTATTATTGGGTATTATTGGGTATGCTAGGGTTATCTTCGGTATTATTGGGTATTATTGTGTATGCTTGGGTATTCTTGCGTATTATTGAGTATTGTTGCTATTCCTGGGTATTCTTGAGCATTCTTGGTTATTCTTGGGGATTCTTGGGTATTATTGGGTATTCTCTGACACTGTTGGGTATTCTTGGGTATTATTGGGTATTATTGGGTATTCTTGGGTATTCTTGAGAATTGTTTGGTATTCTTGCGTATTCTTGAGTATAGGGTATTTTTGGGAATTCTTGGGTATTCTTGGGTGTTCTTGGGTATTCTTGGGTATTGTCTGGTATTCTTGGGTATTCTCGGATATTATTGGGTATTTTCGGGTATTATTGGGTATTATTGGGTATGCTAGGGTTATCTTCGGTATTATTGGGTATTCTTGGGTATGCTTGGGTTATCTTCGGTATTATTGTGTATGCTTGGGTATTATTGGGTATTCTGGGGTATGTTAGGGTATTCTTGGGCATTGTGTGGTATTCTTGGGTTTTCTCGGGTATTACTGGGTATTATTGGGTATTATTGGTTATTCTCAAGTATTATTAGTTATTCTTGAGTATTATTGGTTATTCTTGGGTATTATTGGGTGTTGTCTGGTATTCTTGGGTATTCCTGGGTATTATTGTGTATTCTTGCGTATTGTTGAGTATTGGGTATTATTGGGTATTCTCGGGTATTATTGGGTATTATTTTGTATGCTTGGGTACTCTTGGGTATTCTTGGGTATTATCGGGTATTTTTGGGTATTATTCGGTATCCTTGTGTATTATCGGGTATTCTTGTGTATTATTGGGTACTCGCGGGTATTCTTGGGTTTCCTTGGGCATTATTGGGTATTTTTGGGTATTCTTGGGTATTATTATGTATGCTTGGGTATTATTGGTTATTCTTGGGTATTATAGGGTATTCTTGTGTATTCTTGCGTGTTCTTGAGTATTCTCGGGTATTCATGAGTATTGGGTATTATTGGGTATTATTGTGTATGCTTGGGTATTCTCGGGTATTATTGGGTATTTTCGGGTATTATTGGGTATTTTCGGGTATTATTGGGTGTATTCGGGTATTATTGGAAATTTTCGGGTATTATTGGGTATTTTCGGGTCTTACTGGGTATTCTTGGGTATGCTTGAGTACTCTTTTGTATTATTGGGTATGCTTGGGTATTTTTGGGTATTCGTGTGTTTTATTGTGTATTCTTGGGTATTCTTGGGTATTCCTGGGTATTATATGGTAATATTGGGTATTCTTGGGTATTCTTGAGAATTGTTGGGTATTCTCGGTTATTCTTGGGTATTGTGGGGTATTGTCTGGTATTGTTGGGTATTCTTGGGTATTGTCTGGTATTCTTGGGTATTCTCGGGTATTATTGAGTATTTTTGGGTTTTCTTGGGTATTATTGTGTATTCTCGGCTATTCTTGGGTATTCTTGGGTTTCCTTTTGTATTATTGGGTATTCTCGGGTATTCTTGGGTATTCTTGAGTATTGTCTGGTATTCTTGAGTATTGTCTGGTATTCTTGGGTATTCTCGGGTATTATTGTTTATTTTTGGGTATTATTATGTAAGCTTGGGTATTATTGGGTATTCTTGGGTATTCTCGGGTATTATTGTTTATTTTTGGGTATTATTGGGTATGCTTGGGTATTATTGGGTATTCTTGGGTGAATAGTTAATACGAATAATGACGTGTCTAGTTTTGAGTATTTAGACTTAAAAACCATACACTTTGTTTTTTTGATGCATTAATTTTCATATTATTATTTTTGCACCACTCAACCAATCTGTCAAGATCATCTTGTAATTTTTCCTGGATTTCCTTTACACTTTCTCCACCTGTGAATATTGCTAAATCAGCAGCGTAATAGCAAAATTGGCTATTTTTAAATAAATCTTTTATGTCATTTATAAAAATACAGAACTGTTTCCACTTAAGGCGCTTCCTTGTGGACAGCTACGTGTCATATTATAAAATTTTGACATATTATCATTTTTGACAACGATTAATTTTCGTTGTTAGTACGAGTGAAAATGTTTTAGCACTGATCCACGTACACCATAAATATGCATTTTGACGAGCAATGGTCCGTATTCTATCATATCGAATGCTTGCTGGAAATCGACAAAGGCAGCACCGACCATCTTTTTGGTGTTGTCGATTTCAAGTTTGATGGCGTCGGTCAACACGGTTACTGCGCTTTGTGTAGATCTGTGAAACCGGATCCCATGTTGTTCCGGCATTATTATTTTGGCTTTCTCCAATGGTGAGACTCACGCACAATATTTTCTCAATTATTTTTCCTGCTGCAGGGAGTATTGAGATTGGACGATAATTTTTTGGTTCTGATTTTTCTCCCTTTTGCTTGTAGATTGGAATTATTTTCGCAATTTTTATAGATGATGGAAATTCACCAGACGATGTCATGTCATTTATAAGATGACGTATTACTGGTGAAATTTCCTTTGCACATATTTTGAAGAATTTGGCTGGAATATCATCCATACCACTTGGTTTGTTTGTTGGCATTCTAGAAATCACTCTTTCCACTTTTCTGTTGTCACTTTGATAGTGTCAAAGTGACTGCATTCTCCCTCACATATATGAGTAAAAAAATCACTTGAGGTTTGAATGTTACTTTGTTTATTTTCTGGGTTTTGACTGTAGAATTCAGCTAATACGTTTAGTTTGGTTTTTTCATCGGTAATCATTTGGTCGTGTGAATTTAGAATGGCTTGTCTAACTGCTTGGCCTTTTATTTTAATTTTGAGCCTATTTGACTGATTTCGAATGTGCTTGTATTCATTCCAGCCATTTGGGTCGCGAGATAGCTTGAACTTTCTTCTAGCTTTCTCTACATGTCTATTAATTTGATCATATTCGGTAGTGAGCCAAGCTTTTTTATTTCCTTTCACTTGCACTTTCTTCAACAGAGCATGTATGTTGAGAATATGCTTAATGGTACTTTCAAATACATGTTATTTATCTTCTGTCGTTTTGCAGTGACTGAAGATCCACCATGGAGCCGTTAATACCATATTTCTGAGTGAGGCTACATCAGTGTGTTTGAAGCATCTTAATAGTACTGTTTTAAAAGGCGATTTTACACTTTTGCTCTTATTACGCACTATATACACTAAATCGTGATCGCTGATATCGTATGATGCACATCCGCTCATTTTATTGAAGTGCTGTTTATTTGTAAAAATACAATCAATTAAAGTTGCAGATGTTTGAGATGAACGTGTGGGGGATTTGATTATTTGTTTTAAATCAAAATCATTCATAAACGAGATCAGTTCTCTTGTATTTATATCATTGTTCAGTAAGTTCACATTCATATCACCTACTACATATATTTCCTCTGAGAAACAAATTTCAAGATGGTGTTTTAGATCATCCATCAGTTTCGATGGAACTGTGGGAGGTTTATATGTAAGCATAATATGTATCGGTTTCAGAAACTGTTTTTTAATTTCTATGTGCAAAATTTCAGTTTTCGATTCACTTGGCATTTCTATAATTCTATGTACAATTTTTAGATCTTGGCGAATAATGTCATAACCAGGTACTTCTATCTCCTCAGTTGTAATTTCATCGTGTAGCCAAGATTCTGAGATACATAACACATGAAATTATACAGTATCTAGTATGCGCCATATATCATCTTTTTTGTTATTTGACATCAAATCCCGTATGTTTATACGCCCTATCGAGATTTCTTTACAAAGTTTTAATATATCTTCGGTTTGACTTATATCACATACAGGTTCAGTCATTCCTGTGTCAGCACAATCACTACACTTCCACACAAAGTCTTCATTTTTGAATTGTGGGAATAGTTTTTTAATGCAAACTTTATGAAAATGCAGCTTGCATTTGTAGCATTGTAAAATATTTCTACGCTTGACAATTTTTAAACACAGTGAGCATTTGGGCTTTATTGGTAGAAGTGTACATCTCTGGCAAGTCTAAGTTGTTAAAGCTTTGTACTCTCTTGTTGAGATGTTTAGACACATTCTGTGATAAGCTGTTTTACAGATATTGCATGTCAATGTTTGTTGGCTCTTTTTGCCAGTCAGTCCACATAGACCGCAGTTTGGTCCGGGATTTATTATATTCATACCACTTAACAGTATCTTAATCAGTATTGATCGTCTTTTACTGACATAGGTATAAGTATAACTGAAAGTTTCTCGTATCCTCTCCAAGTTAATTTGTATGCTGTATGATACTGTATGCTACTGGCTCGCGTATTTAGCATCACTTATGCTCTCCTTTTTACTGAAAGTAGAATTCTGAACTAAATTACAAAAATGCTAAGTTTTTGTAAGAAGGTAATTTGTATTTTATTTTCAGCTGATTGGTTGTACAGTGACTTACTTCCTTAATTGCTTGCAACATGAACAGTTACATTCCAACTTTTTCAACAATACAGTCTCACTTCTAATTTTAACTTCGAATTTTGATTTAGAAATATAACCAGCAACTTATTGTAATTTTAATCTAAAATCAGCTGAATAGAAGCCTGCACAGTTTACTTTGTTATTTGGTTACATATACGGTTGCATTACGATTATAATACGGTACATAAATTGTGGAATTGCCTTAAACAAAATGGTGACGTATTTATTGGTGGTGATAGTTTTGCATAAAATATCAACATTATGGTTTGTTGAAGTTCGATATTGATTAATTAATTAAAGCTTTCATCCGAAAAACAATTTCCAAATGAAAGATATTAAATATATATGTTAAATCATTCGCATAATCAATTCGTACTAACGGCGTTAACTTAACCTAACCTAACCACCTTCCCATTTTCTAGCTGCCAACTCACATTTGACCCCCATCATTACATCAGTGGACTTTTATGATTTACTTATTTGAATTACTTCAAACACTGAAGCCAGTCGTCCCAACACTACCAAATTTACAAACCAGCAATTTGCTACCATTATAGTTTAGGACTATAGTGGTAGCATTATCAAAGCTTGAATAAAAACCGCAGCTGAAATTGATTGATTGATTGGTTTTATTTAACGTGTTATCGGATTCAGGTGCTACAAAGATGCACTTGCTATCAATGCCAAAACAACAAGGAAACGTTTAGAAGGAACGTAAAAATGGTTCAAACAATAACAATTCCGAAATAAAAAGTAACCATAGTATTAGATTAGTCATCAACAAAAATTATGCGACCAAGTCCACTCTTTTCTCCACTAATTTAGGGATACAAATATCAATAAAACTATAAATACTTAACTGAACACCAGGTTTACATTTTTGTATCGTATCATTCCACAAAACCTGGCAACACCATTTTACAGAATGTTTGTATTTTTCACAGTTTGGTTTATCTAACTTAAATCTTGCATAAGGATTATTTTCATCAAAAGGAAACCACAACTTGATCATATCTGTTTGTCTATTTCTTACAATAAATCTAATAAGCGCTACTGATCTTTTCTCAATAAGTCAACAAATCAACTTTCTCCAATAAATCCTTTTGCTTCACTTTAATCTTCCTACACTTACCTCTGCTGAATAATTTATAAGAGCTCGGATAAAAATACGAATATAAGAATTTGTCAATTTTACTTTGAATTTCTTGCAATTTTAGTTCTGTTTGTGTAGACCAAACAACTAAACAGTAGTCAATTATACTAATTGTAAAACAGGAAAGTAAACATTTAAGAAGTTTACTGGGAAAAAATCTTTTGATGCTGTTTAGCTTTTTTAGTGCTACGCATACTTTTTTCTTAACTATATCATATTGTTTCGTAAATTGCAATGTGCTGTCAATGTTCCGACCCAGATATTTAAATATTCAGTAACAACTTCAATACTTTCACCATCCAAAACTAATTCATTAATAGGCTGAAGAATATTCTTAGTACGAAAATCATGTTCTTTATAAAAAACCATAGATTTTGCTTTATCAACATTAATTTTTAAATTGTTCTCAGAACACCAATATTTCAAACTTCTATAACAATCCTCAATTTCTTGCTGTGCATCTTTTAAATTAGTAAAATCTACCAAAAAAAACAAGATCACCAGCATATAATAAGAAGGGCAAATTAATTGCACTATTTAAATCATTAATAAATAAAGAAAATAAAATGGGCCCTAACGCACTCCCAGCTCCAGAGCCAGCTTTAATGTCATAGTAATCAGACAAAACATCCCCATTTTTAATTCTAAATTTTCTGTCACAAAAACAATTTTGTAACAAATCAACCATGTATGGCTCAATTTTATTTTGAAATTTCAAAATTAGCTTTTTGATCAATAAATCATGACAAACTGTATCAAATGCCTTACTAAAATCTACGAAGACTGCAAGTACTTTACCACTACGTTTATTGAGCTTATCATAAATGAATTGAGTAAATTGTGAAACTGCCGTCTCACAAGATCTTTTACTTCTAAAACCATGTTGATTTTCCAACAGCAATTTATTTGTCATAAATACTAATCGATTATAAAAGATTCTCTCGAAACCTTTAGTAATATAACTTAACCCAAAAAAAGCCCTGTAAGAACTAGATGCTGTAAATCTACCTCTCCCTTTGTAAAGTGGTAAACAATCAGCTTTTTTTTAACATTGGGAATTGCACCTTTTTCAAATATTATGTTAAAAATAATTTGTATTGGCTTAACTAAAGTTACAGCACAGACTTAGGTAAACTACTATAGGTATTACCTTTCTTAACGTAATTAATTGCAGCTAAAATGTCAGTATCCGTACACAAAAACTTTTCATAATCTGGATTGAGAGAAAGATACTCCTTTTCGTATTTATCGATCCCTTGTCGTAAGTGTTTTGTATCACTAACAGAAGATTTAACAATAAACTCGTCGGCGAATTTTGATCATGTAGAGACATCATCAACTAGGTCATCACCATTACAATCAGTAAGTTTACATACTTTGGCCGAAGATTTGTTTTTGTAATTTAACAATTCATTCATAACCTTCCAAATATTTTCCGAACCTCTGTATTTGTCTAATTTTTTACGAAAATAATCTTTTTTACTTGACAAAATTTTACTACTGACAAAATTACGTAATCTTTTATATTGAACAAACAATAAAGGATCTTGTTTATAATTAAACTGTTTTTTAAAAACGTCTCGCCTTATACATAAATCATGGATCTCTCTATTATGCCATGGTACTTTTTTTCTAGATATAAGTTTTCGTTTAATTGGAGCAAGTAAACTGCCTACAGCCATATTATCCAAAATGCCTACAGCATCATCTACAGTATCCACTGATTTTAACACATTCCAATTAATTTTCTTCACCTCATTATTAAATTTCTCAGCTTCGAAATTTTAATAACAGCGATATTCTTTCATATTGTCATGAACAGGCAAGTTTTTATTCTTTTTTCACACTGCAAAAATTAATTTATGATCAGATCCTGCAAAATCGAAACCTGAAGCTGCTGAGTATTTTTCAGGATTATTTACATAAAAGCGATCGATCAGTGTACTACTTATATTGAAACCTGTGCTTGTGGACACAGATGCTATTCTAGTTGGAAAACGAATAATTTGGCTTAAACCTATTTCATTAGTTACTATGATTTTCCTCGGATCAGTATAACGTGTGGCCAATATTTTGCCCTTATTATGGTGTGCTCACATGTGACGTCTGCACTTATAAAGTAAGGTGCAGACGGCACCCACCCAATACAGCTTACAACCATATGTGCGCTGCAATACATGTACCCATTGCGTGGCATTATACATACACAATACACACATGTGAGCACACCATAATAAGGACGAAATATTGGCCACACGTTATACTGATCCAATGGAAAGCATAGTATTTTCCCATAAGATAGTTGATTTTGATTTACTCTTAAATTTCGCCCGAAAATCTCATAAATTTTCTTTTGCCCACACGTTCTTTCATTATCACGAGAAAAATACATAAATGAATCGATACGCTCATATCACTAGGCACATATTTTTCATTCACACCATTGTATGTATATGCGAATAAAACTTTTGGTTTCACCAATCGCATGACTTTTATTCGATCCATTTTCTTAACGAGATCTGTTCTTGCTGACCAGCAGAAACATACAACATAGCAGATATAATATACTTATCATATAGTTCTCTTCTACAGCCGATAGAAAAATCGAAATGAAACGCACAGAACTATTCTGTTGTAATGATGGCACATGATAACAAATGAGTTAACCTTTGTCATATACAAGATAATAGCGTACGAACAGGTGTGCTTTCCCGAAAGGAAAATTTAACACGCGAGGAATTTGCTACATTACTGTATTGATGTGATGTAGGTTACAGAAATCACATAATAGCACACAACGTACATTTTTTCTAAATCGCCTACGCAGAATTCAACTATCTTCTAGCTAATATCACTAACCCATATACATAACCTAGTCTAACTGCGTTTTTGCCTATAAGTAATGCACAATATCAAATTATATAGAAGCAAAACATGAAATCTTTCCATTAAGCATTTCGATTCGAAAATATTTGATTTCCGAAAACAAGCGAAATTTCTCAATATTAATCTAAGAACACCTTTTATTATTCTTAGCGTAAATCGAAAAGCAATATATGTTGACCAAAATTGCACTACAGTGCATAGCGTAGTAAATTCATACTACCCCTTGCCACTACTAAACACAGCATGTGCGTATACATATCCTCTAGCATTTGACGCCTCGTCATTGTCATCCCACCACGCAATCGGAAAAAGCCATTTTGTTCTCATATGACAACCTCTATGATTACATGTCAGTTCTTCTTCTTCTTGTATTAAACTCTGTGTCATAATAAACTGAAACCGAAAGTTAGTAATTAAAAATCATGTGTAGATAACTAGCTTTTGCCAGTTAATAATTAGTAATTAATCTTCAAGTATAATTGTTTTCTCGTTATTTCACCATTTGTAAAGAAAAGGATATTATTTTACAGGGCTAATTACTAATTATGTTCATACTTCATAAAATAACCGTGTGAATGATTATGAGGTAATATTTCAGTATGACTAACTTCTTGTGAGTACAATATATGTACATTTAATACTTATAAAATGACAAATTAAATTACAATGATTTTTGTTTACTCCTAAAGGATGATAGCTTCAAAACTCCTAAACCCAAAGTCTAAAATTTAATAGAATACAAATTATTTTGATTAAATAAAACAAACTGTAAAACCTGTGAATTTCTTTAAGGGTAGTAAATGCTTATGATTCAGATTTCATAAGCTATGAAGCTTAGTTATATATCTGATAATAGCTACCTTAAAACCTGTCAGAATTCCTCATGTAAATTATAATTGTTCTCTGTAATACTTTCATTCAACAATATTTATAAAGTACCTTTTTACACACACTATTTAGCGATTTTTATCCTATTTGCATACCATGTATCATTCTTTATGTAATTTTGATTTTTGACTACTGGGTAATTTTGAAATTTTACGTTTAATTTCACTTTTAACTGAATTGTCATTCTATAATTGTTAGTAGCTTTGGGGGAATTGTGAAAACTATTCAAGTAACATACATGCGTACATACTGAGCTTTACACTTTGGAAGTTTGAATTTTATTTTCATTTATCTGTGCAACGGTGTCAGTATTTCGAAAATTAGATGACAAGAACAAATGAAAACTTAATACTACGAATTTATTAAATTACATACTGCACTATTATTTACTCAAAATGGATGTATTTTTTTGCGAAATCTGAAAAGTTGAAGATGGTAACGGTATACTTGCAGATACAACATGCATGTATCATCATCACATAATTTCACTTTTTTCCTCACGAAAGATGTTGCAATTGCAAATATAAAGCGGACAATGTTGAAAACAAAATCACAAAAAGTGATTTGAGGAGGCGGTGGAACTTGTCATCAGCACTATTGTTGTTTTACGATTATTACACCTAATATTACTTTCTTTGATGATGAAGAACATAATGGATGCACAAACAAGGAATATAAAACTATTGTCCCCTCATCATAATCCCATCATCTTCTTTTTCTCTTACGATTAGTATTTCCCAAAGGAAAGGGTTACAATACATTGGGGAGTTGAAAAGGAGCAGTAATGATGTGATGATCACAATTATTATGACAAATAATATCGGCAAATCATGACCAACTTACGATTTAGTGCTTCCTTCTTGTTGTTATCATTGCTGAATCACAGCAAAGATAGAATCATATTTCTGCACACAAAATTGCACTTTATAATGATGCAAATGCAATAATGCTAATCTTACCTAAATACATACATATATATAGTATGCAGGACAAAAGTCATTTGACAGGTAGACAGAGTAATTATAATAATGAAGCATTATAAATGCAACAATGAAATGCGTTTTGCCTTTTATTTGCACATGCTTGATTTATTTCTTTGTTTACAAATACATAATACTATATTATATGCAATATTCCTAAGAAAAATATGTCATGAGAAAAATTTTCTTATTCTTTTCAATTTTTGGTAATTTTACAGGTTCAGGCCTCCATAACCTAGTTATCGTTGAGGATGGAGGAGGAGGCACAGCTGAAGGAGGTGATGCCAAAGGATTTGCTTACGACAATCCAGGATTTATGGATGAAACATCAGACGCCAAAAGTAAGACAATATTTTTTTTAATTAACATTTTTGATGCAGCAATGTTTATCAGTTTCCTTGTTTTCTCTATGAATTTTGCACTAAAAATACGTTAATGGATTTCGATTTCCAAACCAATCCCCTGATTTCATGTTTTTTAGATACAAACGAAGATATTGATTTGATAATGATATGCATTTAGAAAAAATACATAATCTAAATTAAGATAACAAAATGTAGGAGGTACATTTATCATACGCTTATCCTCCAGCCATAAGCGAAAGCCAGTTGGATGAATGTAACAATGATTCATGATTCATTATGACAATAACAATATACATGTGCTTTTAATAGAGATGCACCAGCATTGATGTAGTGATTTAAACCTTTTTCGAACAGGGGCAACGATCAGCCAGCCTAGTAGTCGTAATAAAAATGGGCAGAGTAGAATAAGCAACAAGTATCAAAGTACCAAAGCCGTAAAAGATACAATATTTTTACCTGAGGCTCGTCTGGTAAACTTATATATTAAATTGAATATTACTAGAAGACACACTACTTTTCCTGAACTTTCTTGAGTCCTTGAGTGCAGGAAAGTACATATTCCCTTAAAATTTGTCTTAACAATAACTTTAATCCACTGATTTTAAATCTAATGATATATCGCTCAGAAATCTCTGTGACAGCCAATGTTGGTTGACTATAATGCATAAGTAATCTCCTTTTGAACACCAGTTGCTGTCTACCTGTGCATTAAAACATTTTCAAAGCTAAAAACTTGATATTGAACAAGTTGAAGAAGTTTTCCCCATCAAAGAGATTCACCACAAAAGATTTACAAGAATTATGTGGAGAAAAGAAGTCACTGTGAAATAGCGATGGTAGCAGTGATTCAGTGACTCTCATTCTCATAATCTGACCAAGGTGATACCAGCCAGCCGCAAAGCGGCATCAATGCAACAACCTTTATTGCCAACAACACCATTTTCTCTTCATAGCCACCAAAAGAGGTTCTTCTTGTGAGTAACGTAACTTAACGTAAATGAAAACTCTTTTGTAGAGTATGTAGCCAACTATTCGAGCACAAAACATTCATAAATTCCTACCTTACATGAATAATTATTTTGATTCAACTAGAAATGGGTTTGGCCATCATAATATTCCTTATGGGCTGGTCATAATCCGACCATTTTTTTATTATTGTCATAAACTTATATGTATACACGGTGACGATGATCATGATGATAGTGGTATTGTTAAAACTTAGATTTGAGTGTTGATCATTCACATATGAACACAGGACAGAGAAGAGCGTGTGTGCATAAGAATTTTTTTACTACTATGCATACCACAACAAACAATACGCATTTTATTCAACATATTGAATATTATGTATAAATCTCTTCTTTGTATCAATTACTTCTATCGAAATAAGCAAGTACGTGACCCCATCGCTTCTAGACATGATAGAATTAATAATCACCTCACCTCTTCTTCGTCCACTGTATAGAAATTCTTATGTGTCGGTATATTAATATACCGGCAGTAAATATCTTTTGTGCATCAATAATATGATACATTAGTATTCTGCTCGAGTTTCTCCCCGTGTGTTCCCTCATCTTTCTTCGTAAGAAAAAACGTCAAGTTAAAGCACATGCATAATACTACACACTAATGTATGTATGTGTGTAGGCCACAATGGGGGATTCACTTATAATAAATTTCTAATTAAAATATTTTGGATAATTGGATAAACCGCTATAGAACAGTAGGAAATAAAGAGGGCAATGAAAATGATTTGTTTTCTCATGTTAGATATGAAGACTTTAAAAAATGTGTGAAATGAATGGATGGTTACAACACAAATATAACATACTTTTCGTATATCTCTTTAAAAACATGCTTGAAGAATTTTTATTTCATTTTTGACGTTATCGGTAACAGTGGAGGTCATAATGAAAGCAAAAATAAGCTATAATTTTAAAAGATCTTTGTAAATCTTAACACCAAATGAATACAACTAGTATCATCCCCATTTGCTGAGAAGAAAGCTCGAACCACAAGATACATACATGTACAAGCACATGTGCTTGTTTAGCGTTATGTATTTAGCGAGTCTATACTCTAGCCAGACGTTATGCAAGCAAACAAAAATTCGGTACATTCAAGGTTTGAATGAACGTTTCAAACATCTTAAGTTTTATTGAAAATTTAAAATTATTTCATCAGCTATAGTAAAGCTAGAGGATGGTTGCCGAAAATTCCACTGATTTTACAGGTGGTTCAATGAGTATTTAAAGTTATCACTTACAATCTTGAAATGGAATATTTAGAAAATTTGTTGACGGCCAGGGCAAAGACAAGAGTTGGGTCAGTCAAACAAGATGTAACTATTCACTAAACAAGCGAAACATTTAATTTAGTCCATTACATTTTTATTGCATATAAATGAACATTCAATTTAAGAATATAGAAAAAATTCGCAAATCGAAAAATTGCGATGAAATCCTGTAGCGCTATTAGCAAGGCCCGGATGGCTAAACATAATCATAATTTGTTACGTTTTTTTCTGGTAAAGTTTAATACATATGTGCATATACTAAATATATTAAGTACTAAATCAACTCGGTTCCAATGTTTTGAAAGCTAAAAGACAAAATATACGCTAAAACGTGCCTGTATCATGCCAAAATGTTGTAATCTAATTTGCTGCAAAGCAGAAATTAGAAACACAAAACGAAAACCAACGACAGACTGAATAAGTATTATTTTTAGTAACTCCGCTCAATGTATGTATAAACAGTCTTTAAACATAAACCTTGTTTTGTTCTCGGCTTCGACTTGAAGTGTGGCTACAAACCCCATGCGCTACATTAAACCAGACACCTAATAATTCTATCAACGATTACAATTTTAGTGTTAAAACCACAGCCGCACATCATCACAAAATGTGTGTAGAATTTACCTCGTAAGCAATGCGTCATAAAAACTTTGTATTTTGTATCTTTTGTTCTTGCAGCCAGTGGTGGTTGTATTTACTGGTCGGTTTTTTTAAAAAGGCAAAAAAGTAAGAGGGCCATACTGGCCGACAACTGTGGCGGCAACCGTTTACGTCTAAAACGATTGCGCATAATAGTTCCTCTGAATAATCAAAAAGACGAGCTTAGCACACCTGTCATTTTCCTTACTAATTAGCTTCTATATTCACTCCTTTCTAAGTTACCTCCTTCTTATTCCTCCAAAGAAAGAAGAATATAATGAAAAGATTAATGTCTACCAATGTTCATTAAAAATGCGTCAATATGTCACGTTTTTGTTGGGTACATATATATGTATGTATGTTAAACGTAAGAGGAATGCTGTATAACTCATGTATGCTAATACTTGAGTGCATTGCGTATTTTGTTACAAGTAATTAATCAAGACAGAAATGTTAATAGAATATTTTATGATTTAATGTGTTTTAAAAAGGAACGGTGGTAGAATGAATATATGCGCATAAAAATTGAGAAAAAACGAAAACGTCCCTGCGCCTACGTTTTAGGCATAAGTCAGCCAATTTATCTTCAAAAGCAAGGATCATGAAATTCTTTAATAGTCGATAAAATTCTTAAATGCTGAAACGGAATAAATTACCACGATTTTATATGTACACATTACTCAGACATAATACTCGTGCATGGTGTAAAATCATGTAATTCTAGTAAATTCTTCGTTTAAAGGATACACATATAAGCATGTATGTTTTTATATTAATATATGCATTGGTGTGTGTGTGTGTTGGCAAGCTTAATCATCAAAAGGCTTCGTCCTCTTTTCATCATAAATATAAAGAAAAGTTAGATAAGTTATGGGATATTTAAAAAAGATGGACAATACAAGTTGAATTTAAAGGGAGCGTCATTCATGATGATGAAGACAGGGTCAGAAGGTTAAGGGGAAGCTATGCTAGGCTTGTAATATAATACTGGATAATATATCTTGAGCCAGGTAAAGTATATTGGAATTACTATCAAAATACAGTCATTGAGCTGGTAGTAGTACGAAGTAAAATAGGAGAAGAAAAATAACAATGATTTTCAAGTTTTGATATTTATGATATAATGAAGCTTCGAAATGGATGCATTTTAATATTTACTACCAGAGTATTATACCAACAGAAACATTACAGTAAATTATTACGTCTTCCTAAATGAAAATTGAGACAGATATAATGATGGAAGATTTCTTTTTGGTTATAATACAACTAGTTATCATTAAGTGAAACTGAAATGATTTTATCCCTGACTAAACTATGCTTTAAAAAGTTGTAACATTATATGACATATGGTGCATGTATGTATATTAGCTTTGCATGTTAAATAGGACAATTTTAAAAAGTCAGGTGCATTTAGGTTAGGAAAGTGCAAGTCAAAACTTCAAGCACTCAAGTTCATAAAACGAGACACAAGGTCAGCGTTAGAAGATTAGAGTAAAGTTTTGTGAAGTGTGTAGTTGCAAGTTGCACGCATGTGTATATGTATGATAGGAAGAGTGTGCAATAATTTATTGATATTTTAGTCTATTAGTAATCAGATAAAATGCTTCTCAATTTGGAATGCATTATCCAATTACCTACATTATTTACGTGTGTCTGTCTACTATCACTACTAGGCCAGTGAAAATGAAAAGTTCTCTACATCATTTTCTCTCATTCATGTTTGGGGGCTGTTTCTCTGTGTAAAGACATTAGTGCGGTGTGTCGTTTTTTTGTAGTTGTAGCAAGGGAACTAATGATTTTTGTTTGTACCTCCGTCCATTCGTAAAAATGATATGTTACAAGCGATTTGTCCATTTCAGAATTTAGTTTTTCTTGCGTGATTGTGAATACACCTATTTAAACAGAAACGACACTGGTTTTATAATACTTGAAACATTTTTTTCTCACAACGCAACATAGTGAAAAATGTATACACTTGTTGAAAAAGTAAGTACACCTGCATTGCACGCAAGCTTGGAAGATGCAAATTGCAAATGCAAGAAAATTGAGATTACTGGAGTTGCAGGCATTCATTACACCAAGTATATTAGCAGACAGAGCAAGTGTTGCATGTTGCGCCTGCAGGACGTATTATGAAGTGTAATAACTTCGTTTTCAGGCAAATCAAGGCACCCAGTCCAACATTTTTTCTTGTAACGTTCAGCATCTCCTGCAGATGTCTGATGTCTATTAGCCTGTAAGTATCTGTTTAAGAGTGAGGCAAAGAATTAACTAGAATGAGAGTGAAAAGCGAGATAAAATATAAAGTTATACTGGTCATGTAAAAATGACTAACGTATTCATTTTTTTAAACATTCACTGGGTCGCATCGCATTACATTCGCAGCAGGATATACAATATGCAATTGCACTTCTCTGTGTGAGTACGGATATATTTCTGGTACAATAAAAAATTGTTTCACGATTAAATCTTCTAACAAAGTTTCTAGTTTATCATGTGAGTTATGATGTATGAAGGAGTAATGAAATGATAACATCCCCCTAATATTTCCATATAACACTCAAGGTCATCAATATAATCTGAGACGTAGTTCCATATTATGCAAGTAAAGTAATAATGACACAGAAATTCAGTATCCGAACCAGTGGCTTTGGCGATCCAATTGACTGATGAAGGGTAAATGAGCAGCGTGTAGTGCAGCGTTTCATTGCGAGACGTAGGTCAAGATAAATACTAGCCTGAGATGAAAGAATTTGAAATATTTATGGGTTTGCTGTAATTACAAGTCAAAACATTGTTAAATTGTGATACGAATTCTCAAGGAAAATAAATCGTCAAGTTTAAAATAATGCAGGGTGTATGCTGTGCAGTAAATGAATTCATAACTAAGCAAATGCCATTTCATTATCGTTCATCGCTATCAATATCAATCTAGCTCGTACAACATATAATTTTACAATTTTTAACCTTTCGGAATGTCGACAAAATAACATTTTATTCTATGTATATCTCATAACTTTTATCGCAAACTCACGATTCGCATGCCATTGCTACAATTCAAGGAAGATTATTATGTCAACTGCCAATTAAGTTTTATTAGAATGCGTGTATAATTAGTAGTTATATATATTTTTAAAACGGCACAATTTAATACTATATTCATATCCTCATGAGCAAACACTGCACTTTTTACAACATTATATAATGATTAAGTTAATAAATACATAAGATCAAGCATTTAGTTCCTGCAATTATTGAGAAAGTGTCTCGCGATGAGAAAAAGTTAAATATAGTATGATTGAAAAAATTGGCAGGAACAAATTTCTGACTTGAAGGACCAGCCACTAGCCTTAAAATTATCATTTTTTCAAATTGATGACCTCTGACACTAGCGACATTTTCTTGCGATCCTAGTTGCAAAAAGCGAAACGTGTTTTGTGATTGATTATCGTTTTTTTCATTAGATATTGAAATAAGCTCTCATATTTTCTCTGTAGTTTATCTGATTATTTACACCTTACACAACGATTTAGTTCCCTGATGTAAAAAATTGAGTCTGGGCAATAGATTAAATACTGTCGTTAATCATTCTATTCTCGGCAGCGACTTAACATTATTTTCATTGCACACCTTAAGTTCAGTCCTTATTTCTGATTTATTTCGTAATACGAATCTAACCAACGTTCATTCCTTTCTTATTTTAGACCGCTAAACGTTCGTCTCCTTTATATAACCTGTATGCAAAATTAGTATTACCAATCGTAGCCAGATTATCTAAAACCAAATAAGTAGCTCCACAGGTGGTAAAAAATGAGACGTTTCACAAAAATGTACTGCCGAATATAATAGTAAATCTAAATGATCAATGAGACTGTGACATCGCTCATCGTTGTCGATTACCTTAACTGTTAAATTTAGAAGCTAATGGTTATGTTATAACACATAACTTTTCAAATGCAGAAGCGTTTATTGAGTGTTTAAAAGGTTTATAAAGTCATACTTATCTTTTTGGACATTCAACGACACTTTACAATACAACCACCTCCTTGAACATCATTACTTTGAACTTCCATTTAGCATTTAACGATTGAAGGACTTGGCATGGCACAATTCCCACGATACGATGAGAGTATAATGAACGAACGACCAAACGCTCTTTTGCGCTACCCTTATCGATAATGGACTCTTGACTTTAATTAAGTTATTTTACTAACGACGCATGGAATATGTTTTTTATGTATGAAATGAAGGTAAATGGTCAAAATAATTATCTCAATCGTCATATATCATGCAAAACTTTATATTAAATAACTAATAACAATATCCAACATGTAATATATGTATGAAATGGAGACAACTTGTTAAGTTTGAATGGTTGGCCAGAAACAGTAGGGTACCCAAGCCATTCGATTGCCAATTGCACATTCAATTAAGTCCGACTAGCCAAAATAGTGAAAGTTGCAACTCTTGTCAAATAAATTATCTATTGATCTGTCGACTTAGAATAAAACGATTAGATTCTCCATGATTAAATCAAAATAATCTCTTAATGTGTATACCTTGCTTGCTCAATCAATTACATTAAGCATTATTATTTCATCAATGCAGTAGCCAGTTATGCCGAACTAAAAAAATATCATTCTTGTAGTAAATAATAATAAAATATATGTTGCAACAGTCAATATATTACTTAACTACCTGTTGTGATTATGAAATTGTCAAATTAAACCGGGTAGGTCAGAGCATTAGTTTTAAATGAATCAATACATGACTTAATTTTTAATAATTCTGCTCATCGTACAAACGACATTTTGTAAATTTATAGTCCCAAGAAAATTTGTGATATGCTTTCGAGACATGGAGGTATGCCGTATGTTGTTGTGTAACAAATCTTATAGTCGACAGTGTAAAATCGCGCTACATGATAACATTTCTTACACAACCCTTTAAACTTCCTGGTGTCTTATTCGATCTAAAAGGCACCTTAGCAAACAAAAGGATAACGAACTCACAACCGAAAATTGCACTTTTTACCCTTGGGCTTTTATTCTGTGAAACGTCAACTGTACACGCTCCATTTAATTCATGACTACGGTCAGTTATTAATGCTAATTTCAGTGAGGAGAAGAACCTTATCATCTTGGCATTTTATGCAAATGCAGGTATAGCAGCTTCCAAACAGACAAAAATACTGAACAAAAAAATAAGTGCAAAGATCAGAATCAGAATACAGGGACATGGAACATGATACAGGTGAAATGAATTTTGGAGATGAGAGATGGATGATGGAAGAGAGCATAAAAAATTTATTATTACAGAGTGAAGAGATTTAATGATAACGCTTTCTGGTTAATTTCCATAATAATGTATTTTTCAATGCAAATCACTACACAAGTTGATAATTATGCATGCTACATGTCTCCATACACAATCATAAACTTAAAAAAACAGCTCCATCAATATAATTTGTAAAGATTTTTTATAACATGAACGTATTCTCAAAGTCAAGACTAACGAGCAGTAGTAAATGTATTTTACACGTGATTTTTTTAATTCGGAAGTTTCCTTTACAGAAAGAATAATACAGCCTTTATAATGGTAAAAATTTAAGTTAAATTTACATTGCATTGGTTTTATTGGCTGAACTGACTAAAAAATCTGAACACAGTCCAATCGTCAATTTATAACCTTCCAGCCAGCTATTTGTTTGATAGAAAGAACGTGACATCCATGATCTTGGCGAATCTTTCAATGATCTTTGTTTTGATGGCGTCACAGATATATGTCCATTTTGAGAATATTGTTGCTTTCAAGCAGTTCAATGAAGAAAATATCAATCGTCTCAGTCTCTGCATGATCCTTAGTAATGCACCTTACATCAGTTTCAAAAAAGTCTCCATTCACTTTATTGCTGATTATAAAAGTAAAAGTTTACAAATAATAATATATTTGTAATCAGTAATAGATAAGTCAATTAGCTTTGAAGAGATACTCATGCTTGGACTGAGGAGATAAAAATGAAGCATCGAAGTCGTCATTATATCGAGGTAAATGGCGTATAATGTATATTGGCAATTTAATGTGATAACGTTTCAAGATGTGATATTGATAACGACTGAAGATTCATTGGCATGCTTTTACTGTCCTTTAGGTTAAGCTGGCAAATTTTAATAAGTGGCACGTTCAACGTTTACTGTTTAATATAACTTTGGTAAACAATGTAAAGATTAAGGGCATCAAATTGAATAATTTGAAGCGACGACTGACTGAGTCTGAGGAGTGAGCGCAGTAGTGTCTAAATATTATTTTGCACATATTTTTTGCATACTTAACAGCTCCGACGATGATGATGCAATAGTATTGAAGTAGCATGGGGTTTATTGTATTACAAATTATGTATTATGTTTGTGTTGAATTCAAAGCTACTAACTACTAACACAATTCAATTTTAACAATATAATGTCATTAGGTAAAAGGTTAATACTGGATAAATTAATACTTTGGCTAAACGTTCTATGACTATTGATGTAGTCAATCTAAGGTACAACTGCTATATTGTTTCCTTTCATCTTCGGCACTTTTAATGCATAGACTTCCACTTGTATTTCCATTTTCATGAAAAGGACCATGACATGGACGCATTAAGATGGAAGTGGAGGTAGGTAGAGTGCTTAATTTTTTAAACATTTTTATTTGTTAGGAACGTATTTTAAATATGCTGATAAAAATAATATATTCGTTGTTCATTAACAATTCTTGTGAAGAATTTAATTGCGTAACTGCCTATATGTATGTACATGACATATATTTATACGGCAAAAAATGTACAAGATGAAAAGTACTATTACTATTTTTTAGTCCCGTCATTACATCCAAAGTCACCAGTAAATCATGTAGTTTTATCACTTAAAGATGAAAATAATTAAGGTATAGCCATAACCGCATGTATGGTTGCTGCAATTTTATTGGGTAGGACTTCGTATTGAATATTTAGTGCGACAAATAATAGTCAATCCATTTTGTTTTTCCTTTGTTCCAATTATAGAATTCAATCTATTCGATACGATACGATTCCAAAAAAATGGATGATATCTAATACCAGGCATTAGCAAATTATTCTACTAATAATCTCCATTACATTTAGAAATTTAAAAAATATTTCAGTTTCACATGTTCGTATTTATGTCTGATCCTGGGTATGTCTGGAATCTGGATAAAATTAAACAGTTTAAAAATGTACGACGCTATTTTTTGTTTTGTTAGAAATTTTGGAACCGTGAACTTTGGAGCCATAGCTTTAGAAAAACGTTCATTCAAATTAAGAAAAAAATCAAGACCAGTCTCTCGACAAATTTGAGAAAATCATAAAACAGTAAGCTGTGCGAAATTAACAAAAATGCTATTTCATGTCATATCATACAATCACCCATAATAAACACCCATATATTATTGCTCTTTATAAAACGTACGTTGTCTGATTGTCTGACACAAGAGTTGAGTGTCAATCAGTAATCATAAAAATTTTGTTTTTCACAAAAGCAGCTATAGCTTGTTGCCGATCCATTGAGCGACCTTGGATGTTGCAAAATTGCTGTTAATATCCGTATAAAATGTAACTGCATGTACTGCTCAATTACGCGTACTTGAAAGATCGTCAATTTAAATAATAATTACTATTATGAATTTATACTTTGTACGCATCTTAGTCTACATTGAACCAATAGCACAATGAATTAAGAATATTATGTATTATGTTGGGATTTTCGCAGAGACTATTTTACAGTTAAAACTCGCTTTTATGATTATGGTGTGGTGATGCTGATCAAGGCTCATTCAAACGCATATTATCAAGCTAAAAATTTAAGAACAAATATTTTTACAATACACGTTACATGAATTAGAAGTCACATAAAGGTACATCATGCGAAAAATGGCACAAGTGAAGCTTCACTTTACAAAGTCACCCGGTAATTTTCTGGTTTTCAAAGAGGGTTCTTAAATTGCTTTAAACGAACAATTACATTTTGTAATCATTAATAAGTGAGTCGTCATTGCTTGTTCTTGAATGGAAGTTAATGATTATTGTAATCACGACGAAACTATCTTCAATTTTCAAGTTCCCTTGCACTTTGCAGTTAAGCACTATTTTGAAAAGTAAATAGATCCTTGCACCTTTTTCATTGTTGGATATTACTCATATTATTTTTTGTTTATGTCTGTCTGAACCACATTTAATGGAATCATCATTAAAAACTTTAAAATCTGATTACATAATTTTAATAGCTCTTCAAATGTGATATGCAATTTTTCATTTGACACCATTGACTTCAAAATTAATACTGGTTTTTTACATTGATACGTTTGCCTGCTAATAAATAAGATTTTTGCTGACATGCTAGTGTGTAGTAAATTAGAATGATGGGTAGTTGTTTTGTAAAGTGCTGATGTCTATTACGTTCAACACTCTGGTGTAAACATCAAAACAATTTTGACAAATTTTGATCAACAAAATATGCATACCGAATACCGATGAAACCCGAAAAGAATCAATTTTTTGCTTAAATGGATCGGAAAAGGGTTGTTAGGATCAGATTGGTATCACGATGTAAAAATTATTGCGTAGGTAAAACTCTTATATAATTACATGTATAAAATACCGTTGAGTTGTTTAAAAAATGTATTAAATCAACTCATGTAATTGTTTTATTATGACGTAGTGCACTTTGCAAATGTTATTTGAATTGAAATGAATCCGTGTTCACAAAATATGTTGTTAGCACGGTCACAGTCCATGTATGTATTAAAATTTGATTTCTTGTTACTTTTTCGGCGAACAAAGAGCCTCACTGAGTCTTAGGTGAGACATCCTGAGGCATTGATGAGGTTGCATTCCTCCACTCAAAAACATTCCGTTACACAATTTTTTGGCGTTGCGTTCTTGGCAAAAACACGCAAGTTGTGTGACGGAATTTAACGGTCAACTTTTTAATTGGCTGTTGACCGACTGAACTTTGTTCAATGTTTT
>JAQFXM010002820.1:0-22886 GCA_034693345.1 Entomobrya multifasciata
ACGGACAGACAGACAGACTTTTTGGTCCCGTACCCCCCATTCGTATAAAGTTTCAGTAAAAACCTGAAACTTAATAAAGCGGACATAACAGATCGATGTACGTACTTTATATAAGATTGATGGGAAACCAAAATATATTGAAAGATTGTAGTCCAAAATTATGATGTGATGTGGTGTACAATGTGACGTTAATGATGATGCAAAATATTTAGATTTTTATCATTTAGCTGTTTTATTCACTGCTCCTTTTTATCAATCATCTTCAATCTAATCAGCAAACCTGACCTTCGTACACTCAACACATCATTCCATTGCAGAATTTAATTGAACACAAATGTTATAGAATATCAAGTTATTAAAATTAATAACAATGTAGAAAATATTACATCTTGTATACAAAATTTCCTGTCACAAGCTTTTAAAGAAGTTTCATGTGAGGGCCTCTGACAGTGAATATCGTCTTATACCAAAAATGTCTATCATTCGATCAAATTTTGTGTTCATATCTATCTTCCATTTTTAATAATGTAATTTACATGCTTCCCTATCCCGTGTCTTTGACCTAATATATTAAAATAGATTAGAAAATACAGTACAAAATTCGTTTACTTTTTAAGCAATAAATAAATATGGTAACATTTAAAAACGTTTTATAAATCTCACGTTAGTTTTTTTACCAGCAAATCAAATAAAAGTGTTGCTTCATTGCACGCTCACTGATTGAAACCTGTCAAGTGTGGAAAACGCTTAAGCACTAAAACAGCATTATTCATAAAACAGAAAGTTGAAATGCAGTTAGCAAAAACGCTCAGACATTCATCCACAAAAAAGTAATCATAATGACAATAGCATGACTACTACTGAAACCTCATCGTCTTCATGACATGACATGAATGGATTTTGCTTTTGGGCGTGGGAGTTTTTTTCATTTTTATGAGAAAATGTATTTTTTGTTGTTCAGGTGTCATCATCATCTAATTTTGGATGAACGTACTTACTTACACATTCTATGCAGATACTTTTTTCAAATTTACGACTAAAGAAATTTCGACATTGATCTTCTTCGTCACGATTTTTATGCGAGTTAAGAATACATGAATGCAGTTCAATCTCAGCTCAGTTAAATGATGGATGACAGTTACAATCTAGTTAGCGCTGAGTGCACTGCACTACACAAAAAAACTGAAATGTGGAATGTGTGTGTGTAAATAACAAGATAATTACTGGCTGGCTAATGGCATGTGGCATTGCTCTACTACAGGCGTTTTAAATATTTTAATTGGTGATAGCATGATAAATATAACTTACTTATCCAATGCATAAATAATGAACAGCTAAGCTTCATAATTCACCCAAAGAATTTTCAAATATTATATACATTGTATGCCGAATCGGCATTGCCGACGCCGTTGGTAGGGAATAGGGATCCATTGATCCATCCATGTACACACATACATGACCTTTAAATGCAGTTCTTAACGTGACCAGTGCAAGATTTCACATAAAATTTCTTGCATTCTTGTCATGGGTTGATATACTTTGTCTCTCGAGAGAACTTGAGGGAGGACACTTCAAATATGCTTGACATGAGCCAAAATGTAAAGAAAAATGAGAAAAAAAAACTTTTTTTAACGCATATATGCGTGCGCGTCTCTCCCACAAGTATGATAAACAAAGTACGGTGACATACAGCACTAGCACGCGTATTTTTACTCTACAGTTTAGGCCATCAACCTTATCAGACCACCTTACCGACTATTTTTTTGTAGCTAATTATGTTGATTAGCCGTGTGAATAAAAATGTGTAACAATTTAACCATCCATCCCTGATGAGCGAGCGGAGCGGTAACTGATATGCTAAGGGGTTGAACTTTGTGATGTGTACCTTTTAAGGGCAACTAACAACAATGGACAATTCGATCGTTTTTACGATTACCCATTATACAAGTACGGTTTTTATGTTGTTGTTTAGACTCTTCATCGCTCTTGTTATTTTGTTTTGGTTGCACTTAATAGAATAATATAATATGCTAATATACATACAAGAGATCAAGACTATAATTCATTTTCATTTTTCTTAAATCTCACTTGTCTTGTCTGCCTTCAAATTCAATGTAGGTAAATAAGTACATACTATACCAATTGTAACACCATATCTAACAAAAAGTCAAGGGGTCTTGTCATCATCAGCCTACGCAAATACAATGGCATCATTTCCAATAGTCGATAATATGATAATAGCTATAAATGTTTGACACCCCGTCCTGCACGCTGGTCTTGGTCTGGTATGCAGTTTTTTTGTAGACCGTGTGATTGACTAACATTTTCGATTTCAAGTTCGTCTTATTTCACACTACATTCTTAGCATAAAATTTGAACTTGTTATCAACTTCATTCTACAGAGAGTAGTAATCATATAATCGCAAGAGTTACTTTTGTACTTGTAAATTTGTACCCTGGAACGCAAATGAAACCTAAAAGCACTATAACTACTTATTCAGCAAAAAACCAAAAGGTTTCACTTCACCAGATTATCTATTTTGTGAACGCATGACCACAGCCACCTACACAACACTAGTCAACCATCGATCTAGGTGAATTTTCGAATAAAAATGCATTGGGAATGGGATCTTGTAGGTGTCAATCTGTCTCACGATCTATTTAGTGAATTCACACTTTATGCTTCTTGAAGCGTGTAATATAACAATGCAATGCTTAATAGACCCTTAACATTAAAATGACTATGCAAGTTAAAACTTAGTTATCAGAAAAAATAGTTTGATACATTTTTATAATGCTAACCACCATTTTTTATCTGAGAAGACATGAATTGTTTTACACTTGGCTTAATCAATAATACCATAAATCACTGCCCAATTAACTACATAAAACATAGACTAGGCACACGTTGTACATTTCTTGCATTATTGTGGCACAATACTTATTTCAGGAGTTCTAATTTAAACTTATTTAATAATAGATCTATTTACCGACACCTGACGACCCCTCTGTAAATGATCTACCTGCATCATAAACTACAACACAATCTACTAGCCGTTTCAATGGGCACAGAAAAATGCATCTTGGAGGACTACGATCTCATTAAATGTCAAAATTATAATTTGCTACCGTTATTGCATTTGTTTCTAGATTATTTCTTTGTACAAATATCCATAAAATTCAAGATTTTTTTCTAAATGAATGATAGGAGCAGCGTCCAGTAGCGTAAAAAGTAAAATGCATGTTCGTATGAACATCCTTAATGAATGTCACGTACGTGTACTGGCTACTCATAAAGTATCTTTTGAAGACACGGCATGTCGTGACCTTTTCTTGGAAATGAATTGGTTGATTTAAACAAGTCAAATTGTTGATGATGCTGTTTAGTATCAATCGGCCTTTTCCGAAATTGTATCAGTTGTCAGTCAACCATGGTCTCTGGTTAGCAGTTTGTTGATGCAGTTCAGTGTGCAATGCCATGCAATGCACACCTTCTTTGTGCAGCGTGCAGCGCCAATGTTACCACCACTCAAGCACTCCTTTATTTAATGTTCCATGCTCATTTAAAGACATTATTGATGAGGATAATAAACAATTAAAAAATTGTACCGTCATACATATAATAATTGTGCCGTCATATTTAACTATGTGTTTTGGTGCATTCAGGTCTACGATTAATAATGGCCCTAATTGTCAGTCTCTAAACTGCCAGTGCAATGCGTATCAGGTTACAGAATTTCAAAATAAAACGAAACATATCCCATAACTGATGCAGCAGTAGGATACCTTAGGAAGCTGTAATTATTAAAATGGAAAATTTAAACCACTTGAAAAATAAATTTGCGTAAAATTGTGAAAATTTAAGAGGAAATGGTTTTTTGAAAAGGAAATAGTTCATAAAAGAGCCTGCACTTGTCACCTCAGTTGGTACTACTGGCTTACCACCACTAGTGCAGTTAGACTAGACGACAACCGTTCACAAAAAGCTCAGGTGATTGATAAGCGTAATAAAACTAAACGACTGTATGGAACAAACAAACCACTTATTTGGCATGATGACTTTTATATTTTGACCATAAAATGTTTTATTATTATTTAATTGGATTTAATAAATGTCTAGGTTCCTTTTGTGTTTGTCAGCAAATTGATAATTGTGGTTTAGAACTTTGAAATGGAAGCACGTATGAAAGTACGTAATCAAAACATACACCCACATACGATATATTTGCTCTACGTTTATTTAAGGTTTTTATTAAATAATCACGTTTAGCCAGTCAATTATTTAACTTTGTCGAAGTTGGTGATACATGAATAGAATATAAATCGTATGTGACTTTTATGTACCTACATCCGATTAGGAAAGCATAAACCAGCTTGATTTTACATCATTCATTCATGACGGACGCGTTCTTCAATTCAATATATGTAATTTCAAGATATGTTATAAGTAATACTGTAAAACATATAAGGCGAAATATCACATATCGTGTAACACGATTTATTCGCCTCCGAAATCCATGTTTTAAAGAAAATTCGGCACAAATTCGAACTATTTATATCACGCATAATCATGCATCCCCATTTTTTATCTCTAATTTTTTTTATTAGATTACCCTACACATATGCAATGCATGCCTTAATTTGTATCTGTTAGTACTTATTGATCCCTACGCGTTAAATTTATTATTCGATGCACAAATAGTCACACTTGCTCTTCTCTTTTCCGCTTCAGGTCAAGGTTTCTAACAGGAGCGTCTTCTTATAAAGGAACATCCTAATTCACCAATATATTATGGAGTTTGGTAAGATTTTTAGGCTGTTACCGCCTATTGTCTTGTTGGCTGCCATGAGTGTGTACTTGTTTTTAATTCACAATTTGCATTAAATAAATTAAGACTTGCACTTTCTTTCATTCCTGCGATATAGTGTACTTTATTAAGTGCACTGCATTTGCCACGCATTTTTTTTACTTCACTCACAGACGTCAACATGATTATGTATGTGGCGCAAGTAGTTCTTGTGTGACTTTGTAAAAAATGCATAAGGTTCTGACAATCAAGTTTGCCATTTTTACCTTTATATCACAAACTACAATATTCTGGTTACTGACAACTTTCAACTGGAGCATCTGCTAGTCTATTAGCAGCACATTGTTTATCATCTTCACCCTCAGTTACATTTTAATTTGCTAGACCATCTTCATTGATCATGTTCAAGTCAATCAAGTTCTTATCATCAACACAAAATAGGTACTTTAAAGAGAATTCTTCTGTTCTTACATTATTTCTGTGTCAAAACTCACACGAAGTAATATCGAATGTAAATGTATGCATTTTATGTAGGATACAATGTAATTTTTTTTCCAAAATTAAGTGATAAAGAGAAAGAACCTATTTTTATTCTTATTCCTGAAATAAGTAGGTAGTTTCATTAATAACTAGGTACGTAACGTACTTTATTAGGCTCTCTTAAAATAACTGACTGTTCGATGAATTCTCTTTATGATACAAGATGAAAAAACATTTGTTGTCGTGATTAATATTTAACTCAATTTTAATTAATATTGCATACCGCATGGTGTTCAGATAACCTCTAATCAAACTATCGTTTGTGTCATAAATGAAGGTTATCGTTATCACAAATCATGTCAACAGTGCTGAAGGAATCTTTTAAATGTCTTGAAATGCGTCAGGGTGGAGGAACATTAAGTAGTAGCGCACTTCACTGTCAACAATTTTTGCAAATTGGAATTCCTTTTCATTTCCTATTGCTTTTCTAATATCTTTTGTCTTTCGTCAAACACATCTCATCAGTTACACATAAGTAGGTGCATAGTAGGTTAGGATAGGATACGTCTCAAACACGTGTCACGTATGTTGACCCTTCTCACCGTTTAACATGGTAGTTTTCTTCATATTCATATAAGAAGGCTAAAACAATATTTCAAGTTAACTCAAGCTGAAAAGATAACCATCTATTCCCCAGCATAATAAAACAAGGTCTGGTTATAAAGCTGACAGAATGTGACAACCCAATCCACCAATTGATTATTAAGCAAGGACGTATTATAAAGTAATTTCATTTCCCTTTTTACTTATTTTCCATGCCCAATTATCCAGAAACAAGGAGTTCCTAATCTTGTAACATATCATCTTTGTTTACGACTTTTTGCGACATGCAATAATCCAAGCAAAAGGAGAAGGAACTCATTTGAATCTCCTCGACATCAACAGAGGACCATCATCCTTACTGATTTCATAAACAAATAATTTTGTTACGTAATTTGATGCATGTTATGTGTACAAATGTACCACAATGTGAGATTATTTGTTGAAAGCATGATAAATCATAAAATTATAAGCTCTCAAGCAAGCATCTCTGAAAGAAAGACGACAGCCGAGCAGTCATCCGAACATAATTTCCGTGAATTAATTCTCCATTTTAATTTTAACTCTTCCTGTAGCTGCTTATTCAACTGACCAGTTTACTGTAATATTTATTGATAAGATTTCAGACTAAAGATTTATTTGCATGTAAGTCCTTATTTTAATGACAACAAAAATTTCCGGTATTTTGTGTTACAACACTATATTCATTACTCATTACATTGTTCACAAATCTTACGAAATGATTTAAATTAGATGATAACATAACACCAACAACAAAGCAAAGTCTAACTTATCATCAGGTTAATTGCAGCATTAGGCCTACTAATATCAGTAAGCTGTGACATGAAAAAATGACGTAACAAAGCAAACTGCTTTATACAGTGGATCAAACAATGAAGAACAACAACAGTTAGACAAACAAACATGTAAAAGTGAACAAATCCTTTACAAATCCAAGCTTTTAATAAAAAATCGTAATGATAACATGTATGGTTGGTATTTATACGCTTCTGTGCATTTAACACACAAAAAACAAAGTGTAAGTAATAAACACACTTCTTTGAGAGTCCATTTTTTATTCCAAATTTTCATATTTGTGCATACACCTTTATATTTGCTGAGTAACTAAAATATAATTACCTCATGTCGCATTTCAGCACTTCTTTTCATGTCCAATTTGTAAGCTTGGTTGGTGGTGGTGTTTAAAAAGCAATTTTTAAAAAAAATGTTACGTTATACTTATGATATAGTATATAGTGAGGTTTAATTAGCGTGATTATTGAGATCTCTTTAGCATCTGATGGAAATCTTCTTTGTACGCAACAATTGCACAATTGTTGCTTTGCATATATGCAGGCGACAGTGAGCAGTGAGAAAATGTTTTGCTCCCAAAATGCGATCCCTAAATGTAAGCTTTTTGGTTTACGAGTAATTAGGAGGGATTCCTTCTGTGACAAAAGATAAAGTAGTTCATGGGATTACATTTGAAATAAAATGCAGAAATATATGAGTGATATGCATGAAAGAGAATATCTAGTTTGCAAATATAAATTTAAACAATGGTGATATACGCATTGATAGTTGTAATTTAATTTGTTATCAGAGAATATAGTATTCTCGCGCTAATTGTACTCTGTAGAAATTTAGAAAATAAATGAACTCCCTTGGCCCTTGACTTTAAAAAGAGTTAAACTATTTTATCAACTTACCGTATTTTTGTGTGTCGTGTAAGATAACAGTCATTGATAGCATGAACATTAAAGCATTAATTTAAATATTTTTCATTGTCAGAGATTTCATTTATAAATTTCGATTGAAGTCGAAGAGTCTAATGAGTTTAATCTTCAAAGTTCCGTTTATGTTGTTTCGTGATATATCTTAGATCAATCTTCTATCTTTGAAGCTACCCGAAATACTGAAAATTGCATTTCGTCAAAATTCTTTTTAATATTCTGGTTTCTTATTATTTAAGAAAATCTATTGTGCATTTATCGCATCTCATCAGATCACCTATCAAATTCTGTCGGTAGCTGCACTTAATATTAACGTACATAAAATGCGAAAACATAAAAGAATCAAAAGGTTAGGTCAGGTGAAGGCGATAACAGATTTGTATCTTTTCTTTAGTAATTATATTTTACTATAAAACCTTCCCCATTTTTACTCAAAAACAATAAAATGCTAAACATTAACACATTTTCATTACAAGCCCAAAGTGTAAATTACAATGCGTAGGAGTGTCACAAAAATGTTTTGAACCATCCATCACCGAATTTGCGTTCTAAAATCTAGAAAATACATATCTACCGTTAATACATTTAAGAGAATGTTCTTTTCATTATATTGCTTTCAACAATTCAGTATTATTCAGTTGATTGGCCAATCTTCAATAATAATGAGTCACTTGATAAGATTTTTTCCAAAACCTTCATAATGAAATTATCAACAAACTGTCGATCCTATTATTAGGGATTTGACACATCGTAAATCGTACTATTCTGCTAACTCAAGCTGTGAGTTTTATAAATTGAGAATCACAATATTTGAGTTCAATGTTATTTTGCTGTCCAAGAAAAAACGACCGACTGACAATAAAGCAAGCAAAATAATTCTCACATTGATTTGATCATTATCAGTACGCGCGCCTTGTGAGAGAGCTGAGAATAATTCGTTTAAAAATTCTCAAGTAATTATCCTCTCCAATTTTCTACTTGACTGACCCAATGTCGACACCAAAAACTTGAGATGGGACTGTCAATACACCTTCACACCAAAACAGAGAAATTGTTTTGAGAAGATGACATACAAATACACTGTCTGCTGATCGTCGCTTTCAATTTCTGCTTGTATTACCTCATCAATGACTTGTATTTTGTGCTTAGAACAAACTAAAAAATGGTTGATAGGATTTCAAAAAATACAGCCTTTAAGCCGACCAGTTTGTCCGTCCTTAATACCAATCATAATGCCTTTTAAGTACCCGAGTTTAGTAATTTCACAATCGACACAACAGTGTGAAGTCGTTTATATCCACAAATTCATGCATGTATAATATGCACGTATGTCTCAATCAGGCAGGTTGGACTTCAGTTTAGGCTTCATGGATTGAGTAGTAGTTGACACAAATATCTTTTTCTATATCAAGCATAATTTTTCAAAAATTTATTGTTCATTGGTTTTTTTCAATAGACATCTATCATCCTGGGCTCTAGTCCTTGCAAGACCACTTTGTGTATCGAAATGCATTTTTGTCAACATTAAATTGTTATGGATGAAAATTGCACGAATGCAATTTGAAGTTCGATTGTTTGTCTCTTCAAAATAATTTTATTTTGTTGGAAAATTATCGTGTAAAAATAGCGAGATTTACCTCCATCAAGCCACTCATTAGGATGTGAAATGTGAAATGCTCAATGTTCCACTTGAATAGCTGTATGTTTTGATTTTCTATGTTACACGTTTTTTTGTCACTTTGATTCAAAATATAATAAACGTATAATCAGAATAAATATGTGACATGTATGTATGTATTTTTACAAAGCTCTGAAAGTCTGAAACCGTCTATTTATTGTGATGTAATCCCTAAAATTACGAGCCACAACAATGAAAGTGTAACGGATGCGACTTATTTTTCGCATATTTATTTTTAGCAATATTTTTCATTGTTTTATCTGCCATTTCACATTTTTCAGAGCTTAGAACCATCTACATCAAAGTAAATCACACGTATATTAAAATTAAATGCGAATTCAACGCAAGATAATTAAAAGTTACACGAATACTACACAAAACAGGCATTTTCTAAAGAAAAACAAAGGTCATTGTACAAGAATTTATTTTTCCCAACGTGTGCATGTCATGTGCCATAAATACTTACGCACAACGCATAATCACATAAGTACATATATCATCTTAAAATACTTCATTTTTCAATGAAAAAATAATTAAAATTAACTGCGTAATTGTGTAAATTCAAATATTCTGGTGATTAAATGAATGCTAATGATACCAATTTATGTACATGTTATTATGTATGTATGTATTCATAGGCATGCTTACGTACTTAGGTAGGTACTAGGTACAGTCAGTAGAGTGACGTCTCATAATCAGTTTTGTGATAGATTTCAACTTGCCACCAAATCATTAATTTTTCATAATTTTTTATGCTTACATATAAATAAAACCATACATCAAAACAAATCACGTAAGAGATGACGTCTTGGAGCTTTGGAATCATCAAAGTCCCTAGGATTTATATTTCAGAAGCTTAAGGTCAATTAATTCATGATTCCCCTACGAAGACATGATTTGATTTGATGTATACCTATTGTGTTTTTTAAACGTTTTCCAGCTTCAAATCATTTTAATTTTATGTGACAATGTCATTGTAGTCATCGATCGTCAATGAATTGAATACTAAATCAAGTGCAAAAAAACAGAGAAAAAGTTTACTCTTCCTTTTTTTCCCAATTTACTTTGACATATTAACTGCTAACCTTTGCACAGCCCTATTATTTTTACGATGACACGCACGCCTTGATGTATCGTAAAGCGTAGAGATTTTTTTCTGCACGTCCGTTTTAAAATGTGCGTGAATTAATAAAAAATAAGCTCCATTCTGCATCTGCATATATAATATAAATAGAGGACCCGTCAGCAGGTAGCGTGTTCACCCATTGATTTGTTTAGTATGTAACTTGGTATAAACTTTATTTCTGCATTTATTTGTTTGCTAATCTTTACTAATCATTTTATGACGAAGGTTACCCAAACAAAGGTGCTTATAGTGCTTGCTGATTTAACTTACCACATAAATCGTAAGTTTCTGTATTTACAAGGGTCACAGCCAGAATAACAATAAAAATCTTTTCTGTTCATCACGCACCCATGCACAAAATCATTGATTTTTATTTATTCATTGGCTTCTGAAGAGTTTTTGCTGTGACTCTGTGGCCGTTGATCGTGGTGTACATTAAAACCACATTTTTTTGCTTTGTTGATTTATCTCTATCATCATAGCTAACCCAAAATAACAAATTAGCAATTGTTACTTAAATAACTACTTAACAAAGAAACTGAACAGTATGACATACGACATATATTATTATGATTCAGTTATCTGGTATTCCGATTTCCATGCACCTGTTTCCTTCATTGTCTACACATTTCTAGTGCAAAGTCAACCATATGAACATGAAGTAGATTATATACATATGTGTAAGAATAAGAATCGTTGATATTTAATAAAATAAAGTAAATTCGATAATGAGGTTTATAACGAAATAAAAAATTACTTCAACATTGACAGTTAGTTGCCTACAAGAGACTAGTTGTACCATCCAAAAATTGCAACAGTCAAGATAACATTAGTCACACTTTTGATAATGATAAACACGAAAAGATATCACTGTATTATCATAAAATATACTCATTACACAGCAAAAACATCAAACAAGACTTTTTGTACCAACTGACCTGACCTAAACAAATAAGAAAAAACTACCACTGTGCGGATTAGATAAAATTAAATTAACAAATTTACGTAGTTCAATTGTTAGAAGAGTTAACTCATTTATTGATCAATTATTACAATCCTGACAATAAATCAAAAATATGAAATGCCAGAAAATTATGACGATGATAATGAAAACGAAACATGATGCAAACACGTATAAATGTGTAGTTAGCATAATAATACCAAATTTCCGTTTCGTTTCATTCTGGAAAGTGATTAAATGCTTAAATATTTATTAATTAGTACCGCAAATAGGAAGAAATTAAGTAATAGAAGATGTAAAAACACATTTTATGCACCTGCATGAGCATTTCCAGTATTGTTTAATGAAGAGGCTCGATGGCGCAGCTTGTTGCATTTTCTCTTGGAATGCATAGGTTGCCTGTTCGATACCAGGTGAAGCTTGAAGATATGATGCTTATTTAGCATAGTTCATCTGATACTTTAGGACGATAATTTAAGCTAGCTGATCTTCTCCAGACTTCACTTTTGCTTTCGTAGTAAATTCACATTTCGATTTAATCATATTGAATAGCATAATGCATAAAATAAGTGGTCACACTTATGATGCTGTTATTACATCGCATGTTATTCGTCACAAAGCGTGTTCACATCAAACAAGGGCGCCTACCAAGAAACAGAAGAACCCTTTTAGTGACCACTGAAAACTCAGTTGAGTCAAAGCTTGACCTCTCCAGATTACCAATTCATGCTACTTTGACATTGATTCATCCAAAAGAAAAAATCATATTCCGTATTGATTGTAGAAAAACCAAGAGTGCGTGTGCTTCGTAAATCTTGTGAATTCAAGTGACGAACAACATATTATCCAAAACCAAAGGATAATACAGCCTTGAATCCTAATTATCTATGATCCTTTTGCTTGTGCGACTTAATAGTATGCAATTTCAAAGTAAGTATAATCTAATTTTTACATTCCAAGAATATGTAAGGTGAACTTCTATAACGAAGGGGTAGTATGACTTGATTTGTACTTTAAAAACTTTAAAACATTTTTTCTGTGCAAATGTAAATGGAAGGATTTTAACAAACGTAGGCGTGGGAAAGGAAACTGGAAAACAAAGCCGTGAACTATAAATACACTTTCGTATTTACAGATTTTCACCTTGTACTTCTGTACATTTTTCATTTGTAAGGTGATCTTAATTCTTTGTGATAATTGCTAAACTTTGTGATAAGCTAAAAGGATTTTACATTTCTTGGCCTAATTCTAATTACTCTTACTCTCTGACTTATTGCTCTCATTAAAACGTTTAAAACAGGCGTGAGCATTGTTTGTTATCAATAATACCTACCGAATATGCTTGTAATAAAATTATGAATTTATCGTGTTCATGTTGCTTTACTGGTATGTGAAAAAATGACTATTTTTTCAAAGGGAAGTCAAGTGAGCATCAATGGAAAAATGACATCGATATAATATATGACATGATAATGTCTATTTAATACACACCATTAGTCATTGACATTAATCATCTTTTAAAGATCAACAATTCAAGTACAAAATGCCCTTTACTTTTGATAATGAACGAACTTTACCCCGCACGAACTTATCTGACCTGTATCGTTAATGTAGTATCTGGCTTGAATATGTACAAGATTTGACGCCAAAGTTCAGCAGTTCTTGAAGTTCTTGAATTGAATGAACTTTTTTGTTGAAAATGACTCATGCATAATCCTAATTTTTTATACAGGTACTAATTTAAAAAGACTAAAATATATAAATAAACATCTTTTAGCCAAATATTTATAATTTTTTAGAAAACGAAATTTCGTTGTAATCCATTTAATTGCTTACCCTCAGTATTTTGTTTTGCAGCTGGAGCTGGGTTATTACTAGTATTTTGTCCAACGGCGGCGGCAGCAGCAGCAGCAGGGTTAGCATTTCCACTATTTAAACCAGCAAGTAAGGCCAATTGTTGAATATTCAGTGATTGTCTTTTGGAACGGTTTAACGAGATCATAGCATTATCCAGTTCTTTCTGGGAAAATGACTCGCTCAAATTTTTAAACAAACTTTCATTCATCAACACACTGGAAGGGCTAATGGTTTCGTCACTTCTTCCTGCACTAGCTTGGCCACTACTTAGAATCATCACTACAATGCACACCAGAAAAGTACCCATCCGGGCAAATGAGATCCATAATTTTGAAGTCATATTGCCTGCAGCCTTTTTCGCTTTTGATGAAGCCATTTTTAGTCGATGAATTTAGAAGTCCAATATTTAAAAAAAAAATTTAAATTTGGATAGGTAGATCAAGTTGTTGGCCGATTCATTTGGGAATATTTTTGTTAGAACCCTTGTCGCTCCATTTTCTCCCACCAACAACGTGTCTATTTATGTATTAAAAAAGTTGTAGTTTATAGAGTTGGTTTACTACACGGTACGTTACAACCACCTTGCTTATAAAAAATCAAGAAAAATGGAATTTCTATGTAACTTTAATGTGCGATCAGTTCTCGTTGTTATCACTTTAAGTGTTTAATGAACGAGTATGAGGGTCAATGTGACAATTTCCTTTTACTTTTTTAATGTTTTAGAAGAAAAAATTACTTGTGTTCTAAATTAATTATGACGAGTTCTTTAACACGTTTGTAGTTGAAACTCACTATCATTTACTTATAAAATTACAACAAAACTGTAAGGACAAATGATATGAATTTTGCGCATCTTCAGTTGACTACTTTTTCATACTCATCACTGCCACTATCTGCTTTTGGCAGAATAAATCAATTATAAATTCAAATTGTCCATGGAGCTGCTTAATTTTGCCAATAATTCTCGTGAGTTTTTAATGGTGACAGTTTTTCCGATATTTTAATGCAATATTCTTATTTTTAAAACTTGTTTTAGACTTAATTCGCAATTTTTGCAGAACTAGACTGATTAAATCCAAATATTTTTTTTGACAACTTTCGCACTCTCACTTGTCGCAAACTTGAAATTTATCAAAAATCTGCCAACCAACCAGAAATATTTAGTTTCATTCGTCGATCAAGAGGGTTTAAGATCCTGTCAATTTTTAACAAAATTGCATGTGCAGCAACGCATTGATTGCATGCAACTAGTTTTGTTTTATCTTGATGCAACAATCAGCGATCAGCGTCGGTAGTAACGGTGAGAAATTTTATATTCACTCGAATGAGAAGCCAGGTGTAAACTAATAGTAAAGTTTGTGCTTAGGTTAGTACAAATTCATAGTCATCATCATCATCATCATCTTACAACAATTGAATAAAGTCAACCGCTGTTGTTGCTGGTTATATTGAATTGAATTGATACATGTAACCAAACTACATACTGATTTGCTAAGTATAGATCTACACACTAAAAAGAATACTTGCTTTTATATGCTAACAATAAGTTAAAGTTTGTATTTTAATGATAATGAAATATTGTATGAGTACTTGCTTTGTAGTTTAATGGTATCATGCCTTGTATCAGTAACACTAACATGGTGGAAGCCAAGAGGTACTTATTATAAATGACTGATAAACACTTTTGTGTGTTATACATTTTACTCAATAAATCTGAATATCTGTAGATGGTAGATGCAAAACTATAAGCTTTCATCTGTACCTTTGTTCTTGCATGTATGCATATTTTATGGGTATACATGAAAATGAGAGTTCTGTTTTACACATGGCTATATGAATAATTTCTTTAAAAAATAGAATCAAGCTTCCCTTTTTAACCGCACGTTTGTAGTATGAATGAATGCACAGGTACTTTATGTGAACATTGTGAACTCTGTAAATATATTTCACCTTCATTATCACGTTAGGTTGCCTTAATAAATGCTGTCTTGACTCTTGCCCACAAAGAATAATGTGACGATTGGTGGGATTGACGATGACGATATGCTAGTTAATATCCGCTTAAATTCTTGCAGTATTAATGTGGCAATAAAGTGTACAATTGTTTATCTTATCATCGCTTTTTTATTTTCCTTGTAAAAGATCTAGTACATCATATCGCTGTTTGCATAGGCAGTTTTAGCAAAGAAATATTTACTACACATTTTTATTAATAGTAATTTAGACAAATATGCAACAATGTATTTGGGAAAGGAAATGAACTGCATTTGGAAATAGTTAAGTTTTATGTTTGCATTCGAATTTAAAGAATCATAAATACCGATATTCAATTATTTTACTTTTTTTGTCTTTGGCGGGCATTAAAAAGTGAATTTGTCATTCATTGTAAAATTATTATGTATATTTTTCAATTATTATGTCTGCAGGCTGTAAGCATTCTTCTTTTGTTACGATCTGAAATATAATGGTTGAAATTGGCGTTTCGAATAGTTATTTCAACTGTTCCACTGATATAATTTCAAAGTAGTTTGTGGATTCGAAAAAAATAGCGAAAGTTATGTCTTTGCGACCACAAGTAATTACGGCCATTGTGATTCACTAGCATAATATGATAATTTAAATTTTTGAGGTATTAAGGCTCGGCTTAAGTGATGATTATGATGGGTTATGTTATGGGTGAAATAATGTTGATTTCTCAGTTAAGTGGATATGAAGATGATGCGCATCTATTGTGGTAAGTTGTGTATGTAGAGAAGAGAGTTGATAGAGAGAGGGAATACTTGGGGACAAAAAAAGAAGAAAAAATGCCACTAAATAAAAGTTGGTCTCTTCTGAAACGAGACGCTGGTGATAACGTGTGGGGTAGTGGTAAAGGGGTAACAGTTATAGTACAATAAACGTCATGTGAAATTCTACCTTGGCTCAAGTTGAAATGGAAGAAATAACAAATAACCTCCTAATTTAATGGTATTGTGAATGTTTGGTATTTTGAGTCTGTGAATAGGCAAAAAAATACATAAGATCGTGATAAAAAGTATCATAATCACTTGAAGATGATGATGTTTTCTGTTGTTTGGGATGAATCTGCAAATTGGAAGTTTATTTTTTTAAACAAGAAGAGAGCTGAGATGAAAAGAAAATTGTTCTGAATCATTACCTATCCACAAAATTTTCTTGGCTATTTTTGCACATTGTATGAATTTAGAAAAAAATGAAAAGTAATAAACAATCATGTAATTCACGGTAAAAACAGGATTACAAGGAATGATAGTGATTATCTGAAAATGAGGCCAACTCAAGTCTTCAGCCGGTATGCCTACTTTTATATCAGTTAAAGCAAATTTGAAGTGTATAAGTGGATTTATTTTGTTTGCAAAAACAGTCTAATTGTACACATTCACTTCATGCTGGACTTCAAATTGATTTACTAGCATTGCATTAATTTCAAGGAAGTGACATCTTTGTTTGTAATTTTCTCATCTTCCATTCAGCAAAAAAAGATAAGTGGAAGATCACTATCATCACGTCAGTATACAATTAACTACCTACTGGCGTTATAGAGTGTATAGATATAGCAGCCGTTGGTCAGCGTTAAAGTTTATCTAGGCATATCTATACATACGTACATATTCCTACGTGTTTACTTAACTGTATTCGGAATATTTTGAATTGTTCCATTACAGAAAATAAGACCGTTATAATCTAATCTGTCACTGTTCGTCTTCCTTGTTGGAAAATGCAGACGATTTACTTATAATTTATTTTTGCATGAATCCCCAATGCATCGGTATTTATTTGAATGAATAGCTGTGAGGAATTAATACCAGTGATTTTGTTCATTTGTACCACACATTTTGTTTTTTGATTTGAAACTTAATTTCAAAATAACAACATAAATCGATTTGGAAATTTCATAACATTACTCAATTGAAATTATTCAATTGTTTTATAGTGAGTAGTGATGAAATGTTTTGGGATGTCAATAGAACTTAAATTTAAATTAATTATTTTTTGTATCTTATTCGGAGGAATGATTTTTATTTTTACATTTATAACGATTTCTTAACCAAAGTGCAATGTACTGTACTACGGTAGTTTCGTTATTGTGTAGTCTTTCGTTTTCTAACTTGTAATGATAAAAGCAATGACAACGTTTTTTTGCTATATCAAAATATTTTCCTTTCGTGTTCGACAACATGCTTGATGTTGATTTTAGTTCCGTCACAGCATATTAAGAGCAAACTAGCAAATAAAAAATTAAAATAGGTAATTATTATCCTGTTATTATGTGAAAATGAAAATCAGAGACTGAGAATTATGCATTGAGAACTATACAACAAAAATTTCCTCTCATTTCCACTTTTCCTTCCTGTGTAAATGACATTTACTTTAATCTTTTATAAAAATCTTAATAAATTGCTTGTATTGTACTATAAATTAAAACTCTTGTCTTAAATCGACTGAAAGTAAGCGATCAGTATGATACATTGTTTGAACAATTAAGCGTTGAAATTAAGTAGGTACAGTGTCTATCAACTATAGGCCATTATTCTCATTTTCTCGTCAATCTCATTTTTTATTGTCATTATAGCCTATTTTTCAATCTAAACTTGTTACTTGAGAACTAGAACTATATCACCCTTACAGTCACAGACAAAATAAATACATCCTTATAACAATCAGGATTCTTTATTGTGACAATTCAATGTAACACCGCTCGCACACTTCTTTACTTTATTTATAAGGAATTCTGTCAACTTATCGACTTATGTCGCAGGCATCGATATAGTAGAATAATATAAAATAATTACCATACAGCTTAGAAACTTTGTATTTTTTCAAACAAAACAAAGAGCACCTACTAAAAGGCAATATATAGGACAAACGTATTTTCCATTTCAATAAGAGACATACATACAACATGGTTTCAGTGGTGAAATATTTTTCATCATGTCTTTCGTATCAAATTGTATGTATATTGCATCAGATAGTTCCTTCAACAGGAACTGGACTCACATGAGGACATGAAAGGATTATTGGAAATTGCCGTGATTGTCATATTTCGCAAAGATCAATGTGCGATTTTAAATCCTCCTAACCAACTAACGATTACGAGTAGTATTCAACTTTGATGCGTTTGATTCTGTAACTTTTAGAGTGCGTTGGTTGTGGATTGTCTGGCATTACGTTTGAGTGATATTTTGATTATTTTTATAACGCTGAAATATAACTCGCGTCAAATGTAAATCAATATCCGACACGACAACATTGTCCATGTCAAATGTCAAATCATATACCAATTATCTTAAGACAAAGTCACTCGAGGCTACGTAATAAATGCTATTTTTGGTTAAGTCATTTGCATTTGAAACAATTGACACACACTTTCATTATACTGCCTTGATGACACTGAATTTCATTCTTATCTTGTATAATGTGTATTTCCTGCTTGACAAAAAACACACTGCATCATTTGTGTAGCCCATATTTCTTTCATTTTATGCTTTTCGCAGTGGTTAGTTATGTTTTTTATCAATAAAAACTGTAGCGCATCATATTAAAGAACGTAAAATCTCTCATTGTCAGACAAACACTGTTCATATACTTCTACATGTTATATAGTCCCATCTTTGTAATAAAAATATCAATCGAGTTAACCTGTTAACTTGCTACAATTCACCATGCTCATCAATTCAAGCAACCACAGTGCTGCCTACTGTGACAATGACGCTATAATATTAGTTTGTTATAGTTTCTTTTTTAAAACAACGCCCAAACAACAGACAACCTGGAAGATATACATAGCACTTGGCATAATAATAAACACAACATGGCAAAGCTCAGGAGGCGATGGGTCTTGTCTAAATTAACATTTTTGTGCTTGAAGCATGTATATTACAATGTTAAATGTTAAACGAAAATACCAAATCAATTGTCACTGTCACACAGCTAGATAGACTGTGGTCACCATAATGTCACGTCAAAATATCACTATATAAGTGGTGGATACGAATATACCTCTTAACTACTAATTTAGTTCCATTATTTCGCATTTTCACCAGAAAAATGACTTCATAAGGTAACAAGGAGTACAGAATTGCGTACTGGTTCAATTAAGTTTGAACATTGGAAGGACCGAGCCCAGTGCAATAATTGGCTTTTTAAGAATAACTTCATTCCATGACTGTTGTACTATGCTAGATTGACCAATTAGATCGCTATACTGAGAGTTAATGTAGGTAAATAATTTAAATGCAGTTAATCTATACAGATTATACAAATCCAAAAGCTGGATACATTGTATGCATTGCGTTATTATAACTAAACACCAAATTCTTCAAACAATACAATTAGACAACAATAGCCTACGCCTTATAACTTATAGCAAATTGATTTGACGGGGAGAATTAGAAACGTTTGGGTTCATCTGAAGCTTCAAGACAACATGTTCACCTTGACAAAGAGAGAAGTGAAGTCAGAAGCGGTTATTATTATTAGTATTGCATTTTACCGTCAACGCTGCACGAGGCTCTTATTCATCAAAAACTCGAGCTATATCGAAGACATTTTTGGTTATTTAGCTCAGATATTTCTATCTCCTCTGTTATTATTGTCATTTACAATGTTGAGTATAGCTTTATGCATTTTGGTCTGCAACTAATTATAGCATTATTACTGTATCCACTAATTATTAAGATTTGTCCCTTTGAGAGTTTATAGCTAGCTGATATGGAATCATAATATCATGATCGTGAAGACACACGACTGCTTTGTCAATAAAACGCCAGTAATTCCAGTTGAAAAACGTTATTACTGTTTTTTAGAAGGTTTTCAATATTTTATTTCTAAATCGACATGATGTGATGATGGGTGGCATGCCAAGTTTATTATCATTATGGAGAACCCACGTTTATAGGAAACTACGGAATATGGATGATTAGGATTGTAAATAATTTTCTTCAACAAACATGTTCCTCCTCTTTCTTTGCTTAAAATACAAGCATTTGATTATGACTTTATTTTTTTAGGTTTTACAAGAGCATGTGCATTTAAGTTCACAAAACTCTAATAGTTGAGTATGTAGTATGTCTGCATAACCCTTTTTACCAAACGCTTTTATATTATGATTACGATATGATTTTACATACGTAACACTTAAAATGTTGACGAACTGAGGACACTTTTTTATAACAGGCTTATCTCTTTGACTTATCTTTTTCCTTTGATATTATTGTCTTTTGTTTATGATTGCAGCTTGTATTTCAGTAAATAAACGAGTTACATTTACACATGAATTTAATATTACTATTTTGGATTAAATCATAAATGTGTGATTTATGGCTCTAATAATTTTAGTAGTTTTTTATATTAATAAACTGTGGAATGCTCCATTTAGTAATTATATATTTTATGATTGCTTATAAGAGTTTTTTCATTTCAATACATTTGCATGTATTTAAATATCAACAAGCTTTTCATTATGCACTGTACGAGAGCTAAGCTGTTGTTGGCTGCAGAAGTAGTAAAAATGTTTTTCTTCTTAGATTTCAATTATTAACTTAACAAAGTTACATGTCTCATTTGACTTCATCTCAGCGGAAATTCGATACCAACATGTTTCATTGTCGAGAAATTAATACCTAACAATTCACCATAATTTATTTTTAGATCTATTAATGATGTGGTGATACATGCTATTTTAAGGACACGTGTTAAGACCTTAAAATTGGCTTCCTTTGTTACAAATAAAAATGTACTTATGCACGGTCATTGATTGTGTGTGGTATAGCGCATTACGTACCTTACAGCATTTTTAAACTTAAGCCACTTTTAAGTCGGTAAGGACGCAATGGCAGAAGCAAATGGTTGAGTTAAATAATTATATAGAGTACTGATATGGTTTCGTTTGACTTATTGTTAGTTTAAATTTTTATTTCAATCATTGTTTAAAGCTAAATGATATTTATCTTCTAAGTATTCTACAATGTAATATCCATAAATGCAGTATTTAAGAACACGTAAATTTGTCAATTAAATATTTACTTTTGCCATCATGTAAAAACTATAACATTGTATTCTCCGACCAATCATTTTTCTACAAGCTCTTGCTTCGTTGATAAGTATCGTGTAATATTGGGTGCGTACCATCCTAAGGAATAAGGGCTCATTGTCACTTCACTACTTTTGTCCCTTGTAACATTTGATCTTGAATAGTTCACTCAAGTTCAACATTTTATCTATTTTCTTTTTGGAATTACCGTCCGCGTCGACAAAAGAGCATTTTGACAAACAAAAGTCAGTTAGAAAAGAGTGCCTTGTATCTGAAACTAAATGGTTCCATTTTGATGTGATAAGTACAAAAGGACAGAAGACCACAACAGTGTAATGTAAAAAATTATTATAATGAAGATCCATGCACTAAAATGTCCACAAACCATTTTTGGGCGTCGCCTTCCTTTTTTGCCACACCGTCGATTAGGCTCTGGTTTGTATGTATCAATGACTCGCTAAAATACTAAAGTTTTCCTATGTAATTTGCATGCGATATTTTGGAGAGTTAAGCTTCATTACAATCAAAAAATCAGTTTATGCTGTAATAACTATGATGCAGGAATAGTTAGAGTATGGAATTCTTACCGCATAGGTTAATCAGCAGTAACAGCAATAAATAAATTTTATTGGCAAACTAAAAAAGGCTGCTATTGTTGATTCATAAAATGTATTTTTATTTTTCTGGATAACCCGTATCACCTCTAATTCTTCAAATGCGTCAATAGGTGTAGCATTTCTTTTTGTAGTTCGTTCTCTTTAAAATAATTTATTTCAATAGCATGTGTAAAAAAGTTACATTTATATCAGGACTAGAGTTTATCATAAAAATAAACATGAAACATGCTATTACGTGTATTTGCATGCATTATGTTGCATTTTTAATGGACCAGATTAAAAATTAACCTGGAACATGAAATGCTGAAACTCGAAATAAAAAATGAAAAGTTATGCAACAGTCACGTGTCAAGTGATATTCTATGCAGCTTCAGAGAAATCAACTTATGCTAATGGTTAGGTGGAGTAGTAAAAAACTAGCTAGAACTTCAATCGTAACATAAAAAACAAAATCACGATGTCAGGAATAGCTTTGTTTAATTACGTTGGATCAGTCGAAGGAAAACATAATTAAGGTTTTTTTCTGGAAGAAAAGTGTTTCATGCTGGCCGTAATATTGCTGGCAGAATTTAGTGATTCTCAAGTTTATATTTAAGTACTCGTTATGGATTTCGAAGGTAAAAATTGTTATCCACAAAATAGTTGCTTTGAAATTTTGTATCATGTACAAGTATTTAAGCATAATTATGGAACAAGACAATGGTATTTCGGAATTTGACTAAAGGTGATCTATTTACGATTAGAGGTCAATATATTTTTGTCTCATTATGTATTTCTTCTACAAAATATAGTTACTTTTATAACTGAAATTTTGGTAGCAGGAAATCGCAAGCCCTAACAACCCGCGCCTGAGTAAACGCAAGCCTAGACCTTTTTTTTAACCTAATCCCTTTTGTTTATTACAAGTTAGATAAAATATATATTGGCCAGTCTTATGTTCTGATCAGTCATATCAGGTAATAAATTTTTGGATTGA
>JAQFXM010002821.1:0-22881 GCA_034693345.1 Entomobrya multifasciata
TTTGGAATCGAGCCCTATAGGTCTGACCTCGATTCTAGGGCAAAAAAATTGTGACCTCGGGGTCAGGGTCAAGGGCTCTTTAGCTATAACTCCTAAACGGTAACGAATTTTGAAATTCTGTTTTTTGCAATGAGGTCCTTGGGTCCTCAGGTTACAAATGACATATTAAGAAGGGGCCCTTAAGGGTACCCTTCAGGGACAATTAGTTATAACTCCTAAACGGTAACGAATTTTGCAATTCTGTTTTCACCAATGAGTTCCTTGGGTCCAATGACATATTAAGAGGGGACCCTTAAGGGTACCCTTAGGGGACAATTAGTTATAACTCCTAAACGGTAAAGAATTTATAAATTCTGTTTTTTGAAATGAGATCCTTGGGTACTAAGGTCACGATTTGCACACGAAAAGTGGGCCCTTACTCGTTTATGCTTAAGGGCCCACCCTCTAACTTTTAAACGGTTAGGAATTTTAGAATTCTGTTTTCTGCATTGAGATTCTATGGTACCAAGCTTTAACATAGGGTACCAAGTTTGACCTTGACTTGTCCTTCTGAACGGGGTCAACCCCAAATCGTACAAATGAACAGTTAGAAGACTGAACTTATGTGCATGGGGTATTTTAAGACACAGAATTTGAATTTGACGATCAATTTAAATCCAACAACTGTTTCTTTGTTGTATTAAAGTCCTCATCGAGTATCTAATTTAACCGTCTACCAGGGTTTATTTTTACTCGCTTTCATTCTCCCAAAAAAAGGAGGAAGCAAGGAAAATGTAATAATAATAATGAAAATGCTCGGGTCAATCCGGCACTGCCCGCTATTATGTTTTCTCTTTTTTTTTGACTAATCCTATCATCAAAAAGCCGTTTTCATGTTACTCAACTCAATCATGAAAAGATTTCATATGTGAACATGGATCATGGATCATATCCATATCATGCATGTATTGCATATGTGTGCCGTGTGTGCGGTTAAAAAAAATTATATGCATAAGAGTCAACTCAACTCACTTTCACCATATTCCATCGTAATTATTTTTGTCTTGCTTGAAGCTTTTTTGGAACATGGAATTTCCACTAAAAATAATACATGTGGCAAGCAGTGGTGGTGGTTGCATGGTGGTGGAAGAGGGAGGGAGTCAAGTCAACTTAGTTTTGAGTGTGTAGTGAACAGAGAGAATAGAGATCCGACTCTGTCTGACATTAACAATATGAAAAAAACACGATCCCTCCTTTCCATTTCCTCTTTTTTCCGTGTTTAGCTCTCTCTCTTTCCAAAATACTCAAACTCCAAGAGAGAGAAAGTCGTGTGTGTGTGTTTATGTCTGGTTTTGATGTTTGAGTGGTTTACTCGACTGGACTCTGTTTGAATGAACAGGGGAAAAAAGAAATTTGGACAGTGTACTCGCTGAGCCTTGCCTTTTTGATGTTTCCACTTTCCACATCCTTTCACTCAAATTCACTCCTCAAGTCTTACTCTCTCCGGTTTGTTCGTTGCTGTTTTTTGTTCAGACAATGTGCATTTTGTGCACAAAACACGTTACATACACATGAAAAGAGAAAATTCCTGGTTTCTTTTGCAATTATTGTTGATTATAGTAGACATAGCAGTTGTAATGAAACGTAAGTGTGAGCACACGACAATTTGGCAGTGTGTCAGTCCCTAAATTGGTTTTATATTAGAGCGAATATTTGGGGAAAATTGGCAAAGAAATGGGGGAACAATTTTAGGTGTAATATAATTTGAATGTTTATTGCTTTTTTTTTAGGAAGTGATAACATAACAGAAACACACCTGGAGTACTTTTACGTTTGACCGGAAGCACACGGACAATTTACTTTCACATTCTTGAAAAAACAACTTATGTACCTGGAGCCAGCTTGATTGGGTAGCTGACAAAACGAAAAAACGGAGACAAGGAAAGAATGAATCCGGCCGGTCCGAAAATAATGAAGTTTTATGCAACATCATAGTCGTATCAGTTTAAGTTGATTTGTGTGACTTTTTGTGTGTCTTCCAAAATAGCAAATTGTTGAGGACAGTTAAGTTTTAGTTTTAAACATTATTGGATGACCAGACCACATATGGAGTGAAAAATATTCACCGTTTTTGTGACTTGTTGACCAATTAATGAAGTTATTATAGAAAGTATAGTAATTAAATACGTGCAACGACTTCCAGCCGAATTTTACATGTGCTTTTAGTGTTGGTGCAAATAAATAACTACTTATATTTAGGTACATTCAATTTTTTTGATTTTTTTGTAAAAGTTGTTTATTAAAAATCAGTCAAAGTGGCTTCGATCGTGACAATTCGACATAACTCCACCACCAATCAGATTATGTACGATAGACAGACAAAAATGGCAGATAATAAAAGACGCTTTTTCGAACGGGACTCTAGAGAGAAGGAAGCTGCAAACAGTGCCAGCAATTCGGAAACTAGCCGGCATTCAAAAGAACAAAATTATGATGACCCTCCTAACTCAAGGCTGTTTATTCTGTGTGGACGGAATGTCACTGAAGACAATCTTCGGGAAGCTTTCGAAAAATTTGGTACAATTAAGGAATTGTGGATTGTTAAGGACAAGAATTCTGGAGAATCAAAAGGTACGTATGCATGTCAAACAATTAATTCAACATATACAAAAAAATCCATATATTTCACAGTTTGGCACATGGCACAAGTCATAAAACGTGCATAATTGTTTTGCATGAAAAGATAACATCCGGAACCGGAAGTACAACCTATTTCACATTCAATTACAATTAAAAAATGATACTTTTTAGACAATCCTTTTAAAAACTGCTTGTTTGTCTGTGTAAATACTGTACTGTTGACTCATTCATGTTCACATTTGCGTGGATCCGTGCAACACCCCTTCTTCCTACATCAGCTGTTCATGTCTTCATCAATGTCATCATACAGTAGTTGTGTAGTGGTTTAGCAGCCACCAAAAACTAAAAAAGCCCCATCGATGGTGCTTGTGCAATGTGCGATACTGTTTCAGTTTCAATACTCGTAAAAAACTTTGTTTTGTTATTTGTGTGGCGAGACGAGGCGTATGTATTTCGTGGACTATGACAATTTTGTACGTATGAAAGTACTACTGCAAAAACTGAACACAAAGCACAAGTTTGTATTTTCTTTTTTGGTTAATTTGACATGTGATATGATGCCAGTCAGTGTGACAGTTGTACATTTGTACACTGTACACATTATGAAGTAACTTTCTTTATCTTTCATGTAAAAACTACTCAGAATGTATTAAAAAGTTAATTGATTGACGGATACATGTTATTTTTTAATCATCATAATGCTCCAGCCATCCATCATTTCGGATGTACGAAAAATTACCTAAAAGCACCATAATAAATATAATCATTTCATAATTACAATTGCGAAAATGATCATCTCATGTTCAGGGTAGATTTTGTGTGATCATGTCTTATGAAATGAAATGGAAATTACAGCACATCAACAAAAGAAAATACTTCTTTTTTACAAGTTTTTTTCGGTGAACTCTGCCATGCCAAAAGACAACTTTTCGGCAGAGTAAGAGTCAGAGAGTACTTTTTAAAAGCCTGCGATGCGATTGCGATGCAATTTTACAAACTTGTTTATAAAGAATACAATGTTGACGGGGAAAATTTATTAGAAAATGGAGTATACGAGACCAGAGGAGACACAACTTTAGCACAGGAGAGGCTCTATCCATTTTGTAAAGCTGGTTTTTCACTGAGGTTAAGGACATGACATGGCGATGCATACAATTTTCAAAATTTTGACTCAATAATGCTTGTCGTTTTGAATCAAGTTTTTTATCATACATGCTAGACACAGCATTACGCAGCGGGTAGGTGGTCACTGACTGAATATCTTATCATTTTAGTATACAGTACACACACATGCTTGTAAAACGTTTATCTGGTGGTGGTGATGTTGATAGTTTGTTTGAAATTCATACTCAGTTGATTTTTTCGATCTGAACTAGCGTTTATTTTGAAGTATTTAAGTAACCAGCAATTTGTATAAACATTCTACAACTTTTAATTGTTGTGATGTGTGCCGTCTTGTGCGATGTAGCGAACACGTTGAATATGTTTTTGGGATCTGGTAATTTAGTTTTTTAGACGAGGATAACCTAATTTACGTATTTTTAAAACTTGAAGCAGATATTGTACCTGACTTTCTGTTACAATATGCATGTTTAAATGATTTACTATTTACAACGGACAGCAAATTTTACTGTGCAGTTTTTTTATATCGTTTCTCGCATCAAATCGAAACGCCTTGGTGCATTTTTTATTGCACAGAAAATCGCAATGCACTTTTTCTTCATGCATTTTTATACACGCTTGGTTTACTGTGGACATTGACTTGAGTGAATGATAACTGCATAAAAAGCAGTGTTGATTCCAATTCATGTTTGTCATTATTAAATCCAATTTGGAACAAGGGAGATTATCGATAAAAGATATATGCAAAGAACAAGTACTTGTACAGTAAGCTCCGTTGTTTAGTAATTATAGCCATTATGAATGATGAAGAATGGAAAGCTTTAGAAAATTAGTGGGGAAATGGTCTGATGAGCATATAGTCAACAGTGCAGCACATTATTGGTCACTTACTCATTATCAATTTCTGTGAGATTTTGGTTAGTTGAAAATCATTTAAGGATGCTAATGAGCATGTCATTGCCTTGTATAGTACCATGACCCGCTCTCGCTGTACAAGAAGAAGGATTCAGTTTGAAGAAAAATCATGTGATTTAGATTTTTAGATGAAGGGTATAATGTACTCGAAGGCAAGGGTAATTCAAAAAATTTATGTCCAAGACAGTAAATCAAATCATAAAAAAAATATTATATTCATGAATTTAATGGGTTACAATACAACGCAGTCAATTTGCCAGTGTCGAACTAACGAGTGATCACATTTGGGAGGATCGTTGGCAATGAGCACGTTATAAATGTCTCATATTTCATTTCTTCGTAATAATAATTTCGGTTCTTTTAGAAGGGAAGGTGATACGATATGATATGCGCATATTGTGTATTAAGCATGCAATGATGAATCCGCTAAAAATATCAAATATCTCTCTCGTCTCAAAGAATACAGCGAACATATAGAACGAATCAGTCAGTCAGCTTGCAAATTTAGTAATCATTATTAATAAATTAGTTGGAAACGGAAGTACTAGTAAATCAAAGAGAGAGAAAGAGATGCTTAATATTTTCGTGTGGCTTGGCTTGGCATGACACGAAATTCGATGAAAATAAAGGAATCATCAGAGAAGAGTACATTGTAATGCACTTAAGCTTAACTAGAAAAATGAAATTTATTGTTTCAGGAAAAAAATGCAATGCTCGTGATTTTCGTGGTTATTGTTTTTTGTCAAAATTACATTTAAGTTTCATGTACGTTCGTGTCGTGTCATCGTGCCGCTATATTCTCATTTCACCTTTCACTTTTGTTTTATAGCTTTGTGTTCATAAATAGTATAAGAGCATTGTTGTTGCATCGCATTTCGCATATTACTCCAAACTGTCATTATTAAGACGAACATAACATAACGTGATGTGTTACGTAGTTTTGTATTGTGTTCATTTTTTTATTATGACAAAAGAGATGCATAAATGTCATGCACTATGGGGCACACGCAGCAAGCAGATTAGATTGAGGAAACTCACTAGATATCTTACTGACATGAAAAGATTGAAATTTCGTGATTTCAAGTCATCGAACGCCATCATATTTTGTGCAATGCGCAAAGCCAAACTAAATTGCTTCATGATATAATATAATTATTCACAGTTAGATTTTTGTGTAGCATGCGCATTATAATATTCGCATTAGTCATTTTTTAGATTTATAAAACAGGGAAGTCCAACAAATGCATTTTTAGTTGATATTCATATTCAAGTATACAGAAGCTTATCGAAATCTCGGCACGGATCCAAAATCAATTCAGAGGAAAGACTAGTGACCAATAGGCTTAAAATGTGGTAGTAATTTTATGGCGTTATATCATATAAAACTAGAATAGATAAATATCATTAAGTCAGTCAACCGTTACACGCGTCGTTTTAGAAAATTTGCACAAACTCTGACGTATCTGGCGTCTGGGTGGACAAACTTTATGTAATGATACAAAATTAATGGAGTAAAATTCACAATGCAAAACCTTACAAGATGAACTGAAATGGAATTTCTAGAGAGTAATATGCGTACGTATAATGCAAAAAGATACACATAAAGATAAAAAAGTACTCTTGTCATTTGTCAGAAAATTGTTGTAAGACGAAACTTGACAATTTCTTTGTCTTCGTTCTGGCACAAAATTCAAGCAACAATTTTAATGTAGGTGGCATAGCAGGTATGCTAGATAAAATCTTTTGACTCTCAGTCTGAAACTCCCAACCTTAATTTATATCACGTTGATTTTTAATCCAATTCTATGTGCATTTTGTGGTATTTGTTATATGCAACCACATTTCACATCACTGCACTTATCAAAAATATATGCAGTTTGATTGCAATATACTGTAACCAACTAAAAATGAAACCAGACATTGCAATTTGTTAATGTCAAATCAAGTGTCATCATCATATCAGAAGATACATGAAAAACTAGATTTTGAAACGTAATCATAAAGTAATGTTTTATGTCAAAGGTTGAATTACGAATAAAAAGATGATTTCGATTTCAATATTATTTGTATTACACTATTACACAATCCATGTGAATCATGTGGTATATGTTACGGAAGTTTTTAGCCAAGGTACTTGTGCAAATTGGTATGAATTTTTGCTGTATAAATTATGCTGAATTTTGTTGACTTATATTCATATCTGCTTGTTAAGTTTGAACTAATATGGTTTAACCATTTGCACACATTTAATAATAGTTCAATTATCTCATCGGCATAAATATGATAAGTACACATATATGTGTAAAACGATATTAGCAAGACAATGACTGCCAGACAGGCAACAGGGTACATATTTTGTAGGTCGTTCAGTGTTCAGTAATTTTGAATTTGTTTTAAAAACTGATACTAGTGACTTGATGTTGATACTTTTGGTCGTTTTGCTTGTAAAAGGATTATCGTCTCTGTGAGAATTAATTCAGGTTGTTGCAGTAAAGAGGAAAACTTTCCCTTTCAAAAGCGTGCTGCTTGACTGTGAGTATTGTGAGTGATATTATTTTTTCTTGAGGAAAAAAATGATGTACACTGGTAACTTTACTGGTGTGGTGTACTCTGTGTGCATTATTGCATTACCACACTATTAAATGCCACATTAAGTAAATCACATCACGCTAGATGAGTTTGTAACGTATAGCGTAACAATATGAGCCTGAAGTAATGTAACATAATATACATACATAATACCTATAAAAATATAGTTATCATCTATCTTTATTATATAATGTCACGAATGTATCTACACAGTAATGTACAAGACTCATTATAAGACATATAAATAAATGAGATAGATAATTAAATACATAGGTATATAATATTACACATTTATATACTTCACAACAAAACAAGCCAATAGCCAAGCCAAGAACGCAGCGTCAAAGTCACTTCTTCGTGACTCTCATGAACCTAGCCTAACTTTAGGAGTGCTCTTTGTAATTATGGTCGTATGAAAGAGGATGTTCACTTAATTTTTTAATGCTTGGCTTGGGTTAGAATATCATGTGTATTTTATGTACATATAAAATTACATCATAGAAATAATTACCATTTTAACGCATGCAAGACTTATTGCTAGTATTTTAATAAGTGTGCATGCACTAAAATCTCACACCATTTTGCTATCTGACACACTTACAGTTTTGAAGGGCTATGAACATTTTTTCACATAAAAATATTCTGAGGGAAGTCAAAGTGCCAAGGGATGTTCAATGCAACTGTGAAAAATTGGTAGTTTTTCATGAGTTTCAGTTTATAAAAAATGCATGCAGCCAAACTGCTTAATTAAATTATTTTTTATAGCGGGCCGGGCGTGCAGAATTGTGTAAATGGTTTAATATTTTAGGATAACTTTATACAATCCATGAAGAAAATTTCATGTTTTGATGAAACGCATGGAAGTGTAAAAGACACGGCATTCAAAAAACGATATAAAAGTAAAAGCGAAGATAATCAAACTGGCTGTGGTTGATTAGACACATTGTGATGATGTTACAATGAATGGTTATTATAGTGGATGACTTGGCATTTGACTTCAGAAAATAATATTTATGCTTAAGAATAAATTTTAATCAAGGTGGTTTATTCTTGTTTTTTGCAGGTGTTGCATATATTAAATACGCAAAAACGTCGGAGGCTGCAGTGGCTATGGAAGAAATGAATGGAAAGTTTATCGGAAACAATGCCAAATCCCTTAAGGTGCTTATAGCTAACAGTCGTGATCAAGGATCCAAGCGAGAGATGAACGAGGAAGAACGACTCTTAAGACTATTCATCATTGTTCCGAAATCAATGTCAGAAACAGAACTTAAGGAACATTTCGCCCAATTTGGTGATGTGGAACATTGCAACGTTGTTAGAGATAGAAATACCAAAGAAAGTAAAGGGTATGCATATGTGAAATTTCACAGGTAAGTCAAGTTGGACTCAAAAACTCTTTCTAGTAGTCAAGTATTTTTTTTGTTACAAAACTGCATATAAATGTATGTAGCTTGGGGTCACTTTACTTGTAAAAGCTTGAATCAATGTATTGTTCAATGGCTGCTTGCACACATTACACCACCACATTATGCTCTATACATAGTACAGAACTTATCAATCATGTAGATACTAAATCATGTTATCGAAGAGTGAAATCTACTTAAAATTGAGTATAAATTTGATTTGAGTAAAAATGAGATCGTTAAACATGAACGTGCCTGCCACTTGCTAAGTTTTGTATTTACTTTTTTATGAGGTAAATTTTTTCGTGAAAATTAGGGTGCAGGGGGAAATTGAGTACTAGAGATATTCTTGATTTTCATTAGAATTATTGTTTTGCTTTCGGTGGCAGTGGCAGTCTAAGTCTAACTTATAGTATTTGTGCGTTTTATTTGCTAATTTCATTTGATGAGAAGATAAAAGAGTCAAAAACTTTATAAAACTAAATCCCTGCCGATGATGATGAGGGATTTTATATAAAATCAGCACTGTAACGTTTTCTTCTTCGCATTTCCGCTTATACATCCTCCCATACTTTTTTTGCCTGGATGAAATAAAAAAATCAAATCAGACGCGTTAACATCTAAATTCTCTATCTTGTTTATTGTTCCACTAGGGTTAGATTTTTTAGATGAAAACCTGTGAGCTGTCGAGGTCATTAGCAGCGTAAGCATATTTGTAGGAAAAGTGTTGCTTTTGAATTGAAACTACTTCTTTTGTGGTGTGTGTGGTGGTGTGCTGCTGTGGTGGGTTGGTCTAAAACAGCAACATCATCATTCTTTCTGATATATCATGATGATGGTGGTTCTTTAGGGCCCATAGCTTGGCAAAAGCTGATTTGTGATTTTGTGAATACATACCTTAACTTGATTCATAGTAATGATAATACTTAAATGCCATTTGGGCTCCCTTTTACCTTCTTCCTCTTCTTCTAGAATATCTCATGCAGCAAAAGCATTTGAAGGATGTGATCGAAGTTTTAAGCCGGTTTTCGCGGAGCCACGGCCACAAAAGCAGTTGGCTACTGAAGATCGTTACAGTAGTGCCCATGGTTCAACCACAGGTCCATGTAAGTACAAATTTTAATGAAGAAAACTCAACAAATATGTACCATTTTGAAATTATTTTATATGATACGTAGTGCCTGCCTGTGTCTAAAATCATACATACATACTTGTTATAAGATATTAACTTGTGTATAAATTCATGATTGTTATTATGATGTATTGATGCGATGGTTGTGTTGTATGTATATCATGTACCCTGTTATGTGGGGGATCAACCCTTTTAAAATAGTGAATAGACTGTTGCGATGGCTTAAAGGTGATGTGCACCCAACTTTTTAGAATGCAATTATAGACAAGATTTGAATCACTTAACGTCTTCTACCATGATTTTTTCTTGCAAACAAACGGAAAATGTTTCAGCTTCGTTAGCTTTCCCCTTTAGTTTAGATTAGGATTTTCAAAAAAGTATGAGATTGTAATAGTTTACATTTTTTATTGTATTAGTGGCGGAGGTGAAGCTAATTTATATGCTATGAAAATGTATGAAAATAAAATATGTGCAATGGCTATACAATGTATAGAGGATTTGACGTAAACTTTAGTTATGGGGGAGCTTGTAGAGTTCCTTCATCCTTATTTCCTCTTGTCCTAAAATATGAACATGATTTGTGCAAATGTACACATTTTAAATGTTAGTCTGCATTTGTAGTAATCTTTTATTCTATTGATTCAAAGTCTGTCTATACAAAAAGAAGAAACCCTAAAACTAATTTTATTTAGTCCTCAAGTAGGTATTAGAAAAAACTAGTAAAAAATATAGTACATGATGTTACGATACTTTTCATTTAGTTAAAGCTAGAGCATTCGGTCGTGTTAGATTCGTTATTCCTGCTACACTTGGGTAATTTTATGAACTAGCGTAACCACTTATTAAAGGGAGATGAGTGTTATTATACAGTGTATGAATATCTTATAACAGGAAAAAGAAGATGTAAATGTGTAAAATTATTTGGCACAGTAAAAGGTAGGATTTTCCTGGGAAAATTTGCTTCAGGTGTAAAAGAAGGGTTAGGTAACCTTTCCTTATCTTTTCGAAGTGTGTATGTTTTTAAATGATGAATGGGCTTTAAAGTACTTTTTATTGAAAACAAACTAAAGTTATGCGCTACTGTTAAATCATAAATTACACTTTCTTTTATACAGACGACTTGCACGACTTTTCAGTGGACACAACATTTCAGCCTCTGGTCAATCATGGTCATCAACACGCTCATCAACACCAACATTCACATGCCTCCCATCATGATGTTCCTGCAAGATTAAATATAATAGCACATGGTAGTGTAAATCAAGATCAGCTCTGGAGACTTTGTGACTTTTTCCCAGGATTGGACTATTGTAATGTAAGGCATGACCAAAAAACTCGTCAGTGTTACGCTACCGTAGTATACAATTCCTCCCAAGCGGCAGCATACGCAAAGGAAAAGCTTCATGGATTTGAGTATCCTCCTGGCCATAGACTTATCGTAAAGTTTGAAGCTGTTTCTGATGCCAGCATTCGTCCTGGTAAAATGTTTTTCCATTCATAAATTAGTTTGTCACAATCATTCGGTTTACGGCAACATGTACTTTTTCTTAGGAACAGGGCTCTTAGGACCTCCAAATCCTCCTTCAAGATATCCTTTACCCCAGTCAAATATAATTCACAATGGGACCAACAGCTCGAATGCTGGGGGTCCACCTGCTCAGATACAACCTATGAATAGATCAGGAAATACAATTGGCCCTGATCTTGCCACTTTAGCAGAGACCATAGTTCAAGCTACGTCCATTATTCAGGCAGCTGGGTTGACTTCCCCTCACCATCCCCATAATCAATCTGGGGAATCCTACGATCCGTCTTACTGTTCTGTTAAGCTTCCAGCTCCACAGCCACTCGCCCCCATTGATTCACCCGTGTTGGAAAGGTGGATAGCTTATATTAATTTGTCACAGTAGCATTGAGTTGTGTGGAATTTCACATCTTTAAATTTGAACTGATTTAATTACAGATTATTTGTCGTGTGCCATCCAAGTCCACCTCCGCTTTATGCCTTGAAAGATACGTTTGGCCGGTTTGGAAATTTAATTGATATTTTCATGCTCAATGGCAAGAATTTTGGATATGCTAAATATGCCAATAAAACGTCGGCTGATGAAGCAAGAAATGTAAATGCAAATTTATTTACTCCTTTTACTCGCACTGTTGACAAAATAAGGAAACTTTTTACCTACATAATTTTTCTTAAATGAATTCAGACACTCCACGGCCAGGAAATTTGTGGGATGCGTTTGAAAGTCTTTCCTGCCGAGCCACAGGATCAAAGAGGGAGTGCAAATCCGAATTCATCCGCAAATTCCACAGGAAGCGGAGTTGACCAGAAATGTAAGCGTGCAAAAATGGATTGTGATGAAGATGTTTGAGTCATGTTTTCCATTTTTGAAACTTACCCGTCCAGAAAATGAATTTCAGGTTAGTCATTTATTTTATAGACATGATGAAATTTAATATTTTATTTGTGATGTTATCAGGATATTTGCACACACGTATTTAACATTCCAATGAGACGATCAATCACACACGGAGACTGCCTTCCCATCCAGAAAATTAAATCGCAACCACACAGATGCATTAAGTCAAGTCTTCTTTGGTAGTCAGTGGAAAAAAGGCGTTTATTTGTAATTGATAGAGTTGGTCACAAAAGTATATATTTTGAAGCTTGTGCTTCCCTTAACGGTGGCATTTAATGTTGATGTTCTACAAAACATTCCATATATTCTGCGTCAATTGTTCATGTTATTAAGAGAATAGATTTCTTTGCCAAGCATATACCGTCGTAATAAGTGCAATATTAAGTACCAAATGTAAAGTGCAATTTTAATAGTTTTATACGTAGTGCATATAATATATAGTAAAATATTTGGAGATTTTTGATTTTTTGATACAAAAGGTAAATAATTATGTGAATCCTTCTTGGTGAGTCGTACCTTCTTATATAGAATGCTCCTGAATGTACTATTTTTGTACGACATCAGTATAAAAAACCGTTCCAGGGTTGATTTTAAGGTGGGGTATAACGAAAGAACCCAGAAAACTGCCTATTATAATAATTATCAATTTAACAACGAGCAATATTATTACATTGATCTTTCCTCCTGACGAATCTGAAATTTTGATCTGATCTGAAAAAAGAATGTGAAATATCCAATATCATTGTGTCTTCTTGAAAATGTGTCAAAAATTGGCACTTAATTGATGTGTTCCTGTATTGATAGAATATAAAGTTATTTTTTCTAAAAAAAAGTGAGCAAACTCAACAATAATATGGCAGCATTTAAAAGAAATGACAAGATACATATCAACTACACGTATTATAGTAGGTATATAATTCCAGTTTATCGCTTCACCTCGGAGTGCAAAATGTGATTCTAGAATGGTGCTTTAAACAATTGAGATTATCATCCTGAGAACTCTCAGATTTAAAAAAGGATATTTTCCTGGTGGTGCTGCTGGGCTCTTGTAAAATGGTGTTCAACAAACAAAGATTGTGCTGGTGATTTGCAAATTATTATTACGTACGATAAAAATATTAACTTTTAACTTGGTTTAAGCTGCGAATGTTTACAGGTAAATTTATGATAATTAATATAAATAATTCCAGTATTTTCCCTGTCAGAAAGAGAGAAAAAATATTTGCTCATTAAAGTGTAAACTAAATAGACTTAAAGTATAACGATAGCATGAGACAAAGAAATAATCATAATTATTTAGCTACCTCAACTTTCTCCTGAGAAATGAGAAGATTTTGTAAAGATAATTAAGAGAAAAAAGAGAAGCGAGATATGCAGCATGTATTAAAAGTAATATTTAGGTACATAAATCCCAAATAGAAAGTAAGCATTGCCATTTCCTAACACATTCCAAAATGAAAATATACATTCTTCGAATTTTTCACATCATTAAACCTAGAGAGCTTCCGACAATATTTAGGGATGCGGTGTTGAGTAAAAATTGGTATTACCAAAACAGTAATGTATTTTAAATAATGAATAGTATTTAAAACTTTCAGTATGCTATCATGATGAGGAGCCTATAAAAAACAAGAACATTTACAGTCTTCTTTAAGGCAGACTATGAAACAAATATGAGTAATTCAGTATGAATGCTACTTTCACCAAGCATTATATTATATAAGGTAGACTTCACATGCATATATACTCGTGAAAATAGAACATACTATTATTTTTTCGTCGAGGTTCATAAAACCAAGGTCAGTGCTAGCATAAGTTCAAAAAACAGCGTACGTTTTCGCCCCGTCTAGTTACAGTTTTTAAAAAGAAAGTTGTGTTATTACAACGAAAGGAATATTTTACTAATAGTTTAATCTTTTTAAATTGAGAAACTCTTTCACTTTAAAAACGAAATATATTTGATACTACTTTCACCATCATCATCATTTTCAATGCAACGTTAAACACAGTAAACTCATATGCTTTCTTTTTCTTGTATATCTAGATGACGACACTGGAATTCATTGACATGAGTCCATTCAGTTATTTTATCAACCCATTCCTATTTTTATTCCTTTTGTTCACCACCCAAAAATGAGTGGCGTTCCATCGGTCTTCCTTTGATCCTTGCTTTCACATGTGAAGACATTTTTAACAACAGAAAATTATGATTTGCCTATTACAAAAAAACCTACCTGATCTTTCCATTGACTTTCTCCCTCCTCTCCTGATAATAACAACCTTATCCAACAAATTCCAACGATGTTGAACAACAAGAAACATTAAGACGGGACACACCAGATCAAAACCAAAACGGACCGTGTGCACAATACGGAAAGAACTGAATTGACGTGGACTCGATAAAAAATAATATTTTTTTGAAAACGTGTAACAATACATTACTCTACATCCACCAACAATGAACAACAACCAGATTTAAAAAAAATACAATACAGTGTAGGAAAAATGAACTGTAAGAGAACTTTTTTACTATTTCAACGAGTTCGCTCTCACGTAACTGTACTGTACTCGGTGTAACAACAAAGTTATTTAAATACGTTGGAACACAAGACATTTTGAACTTTTTACATATTTAGTTTAGTCATAGTTAATTAGCTGTGTTGATATACAACTTGATAATATGCAAACTTTCCCCAAAAAAATCATTCAATTATAATATATAATGCCTTTTTAAATTTGTCAGTTTATATCGTGAAAATTTATCTACATGTTGGCCTTGCTTGCTTTAGAGGCATATTTTGTCATTTTAGACACATTTAAATTAAACAAGAGACGTGCGTACCTCGTGCTTATGTTTAATTGTAGCACACGGATAAAAAAACATTTGTATATTATCAATCATTGACTATCGATGTCTAGATACCCTATATTCCTCTAAAATGGGTGTAATAAAAAAACTATAACATGTACAACGAGAAAATAGAAACGCAACGACTATCTTTTAAAAGAAAGATGCTATTATTATAATATTACTATTAACTGTAAAACAACAGTTGAGAAAAATATAATCATTTACTTTACAGTTTATACTTTGTAATATGGAAACTTTTTAGCCAATGTTATTTTATGAGAAAGAAAGGATGCGATGCGAGTAGGACACCTTCGCAATTTTTTATCACATTTTTATCGTTACGTGTATTACCCTCGCTGCGATGACTAAACTAACGTTTAATTAGCCGATATTTTAAGAAAGTGAACTTTCAACAAAGAGAGGCACAATCTAATAAAAAGTATATTCTGCAGTTTAGCCTTTTATGAAGAATAGCCTTTTGGATCAATCAATAGGATACAAAATCAAAATAATATGCCCTAAAACTATTTTAGCCTTAGTGAAATAAAAAATGAATTTCTTTCATGAAAACATCGAAAACGAAATTTTAGAATTATTTGTCGAGACTAAAAGAAAATGTTACCCTCTAAATGCCAGGTAAAAAATGAAACAATTCGTGTACTCTGAAAAAGGGGTTGTGTGAACTTAGCAAAAAGCGTTCACTCTAAAGAAATCTTTTAGAAGCTAGGCTATTTTGAAAAAGATTAAAAGTTACATACATTATTACTATACACAATTTATATATAATATTTACATACTTATAAAACTACACACAAGAATACATAGAACAAAAAATATTTTAAATTCTGGACGAAGGGACGTAACCAAACTTGTTACTGTTGATGTTGTAGTTGATATACTGATATACATGCATATAACTTGTAGTTTACTAATTTTTTGTTTGAAAAGTACTTTAGGGAAAAACATGATTTTCAAGAAGAGGAAAAAACATGTTAACTTGCTACTTTTATTTTTACGTACTTTAATTCACGATTGAATTGATGGTTACATACAATACATACATAACTTACGTTTTTAGATAGTTTTTGCAATAAATTACTTTACTTTTTAGTACATAATTTTGTTTAAATGATTGAAGAGTTAAATGATGATGAACTGCTCAGCGAGAGTGAAAGTAAATAAGGTGCACAATGAACTATTGCTGTTATATTTGCCATTATGAACATACATACATAGCTGACCAAAAAAACATACATGATGATGACAGTATGATATTATATTAATAATGCGAATTTTAAAAGTATTTCCACAGGTATACAGATGTTTAGCGGGCAACTAAATGAGATTAGACAGTTATTTCTGATGATCATGTAGGTATAAACGGTGACTTGTTTTTTAAACGAAAAAATCATGCAACTTTTTGAAACGTCATAACATAACGGTAGCTATATACATAAATATATTTTTTGCTTGAAGAGAAAAATGGTAACCAGTTAATTATATAAGAATACTACTATAAAAGCTGTGAAAGCTGGGGTCGAAGGAAGCAAAGAAAATATTTGTGAGTAAAATAAAAAGAATGAATAATGAAAATTCTTACTTTTAGCGAACCAAACACATGTACAATATGTATTAATATTTTAAAACAAACCTTCTTCACTGTGTAGTTTATAATATATTTGGAATGGACAAGGGTAACTGTACTTTTTACGATATACATACTATTACTCTACTGTATTTACATACAAGGAAATATTTAGATAAGTTTGATGAACAGCTTTACAGCAAAAAAATATAAAACAAGAATACAATATAACTTTTAAAAGAGTTTTTGGAATTTCGACTGATCAGGTTGTTTCTTTTTGATAGATGTAAAAAAGTAAACTTGTTATAAATGTTTTGAAACAGAATGACGTCTGATCCTATGGTCGTACCAAACTTTTCTTTTCAATTTCATACAAGAATCAATTTTAGGAAAACAATTAATGATAATTATCTATTTAAGTTAAAACTTTTGTATACAAAGTATAATGTGGATTCAGGAAACATTGTATGATGGGCATATAGCCACTAAGAAAGATGGCTTTCTGCTATGTACTGCTGTACTGCGATAATTTTTGTGGTATTCTAATGTTAGAAAAATACGGGATATTTTCATGGAAGACACATTATGTGAAGGAAATGTTAAAATGGACACAAAAATGAAATCTTCACTGTTATATTGTTTCAGTTTTTGCATATTTTATGTTATATTATTATAAAAAACAAATTCTGTACTTATTGCTTTACATCTCTTTCCTTTTTTAGTTTTAGAGAAAAACTATGAAAATTATTGTACATGTACACATTTATTTAGTTTTAGTATATAAGTAAAAGCTTATGAAGGAATAATAAAATATAGAATTGTACTATTTATCAATAGTAAACCTTGTTTAAATTTTTAATGGTTTATTTAAAAGGCTTCATGGTCATGATGTCTGTTAAAGTAAGGCGTAGACATTTACAGTTAATTATAAACAAAATGAACTTTGAAATAATCATATTTCGGAACACAAGCGGATTTATCTAGATTAAAAATGACAAAATTGTGCATTGATTAAATACCAATCACCACCAAGTTAAACGGCTGATTTCATCGGGCTTGGATTTTGAACGTTTGACGAATCCCATGTGCTGCAGTTCACCAACAGCACGTCGAAAGCGCACACTAAAAACACCGAAAAAACAGCGTCAAAAATTTGTACCATATTGTAGAAATCATTTGAAAAATATTGAAGGTTTTTTTAGCGTACAGGTAAGATGCAGTCATCGTTTCCTTCGATGCCTTAGACTTTCTTCCCGTTGTGGTTGGTTGAACCACAGATAGAAAGGCCTAAAATAAAAATGACATTGTACGATTAAGTCAAATTCATACATAAAAGAACATGTTTAAAGAGTACTTTCTTATTACATGATATATCATATTTAAGTCCACTTTTTTCGTTGTATATTCGTAAATAAGTTTGTGCATGATGCAAACGTCAGGTAAGCTAGCATCAACAGAAGACTGGTCCAACTCAGCACAACATTTACACTATCAAAAAATTAGAGAGATTATCACACATAAATTACTCATGAATCATAAATTAGGACATCAAAAATTGTGCCAGAAGCACGAAAATTTACCTGAAGAATATAGCCTGGACTGATGATATCTTCATTCAACTGCAAAAAATTTGCTGGGTACATTGCATTGATTAACAGGTTCAAATCACTGAATACAAATATCTACACAAAATAAAGAAAGTTTATGATCAGTTCATATGCATTATGTTTAAATAATAAAATAAACTGTGTTATAAAATGTCTAAAAGTATGTTTAACGTACGTCTGATGACTTTAACGAATTAAATGGCTTCAAATACTTCTTAACTAGTTTCGAAAAAGAGTCTACGAATTTGTTCCTCGTTTCATGTACAGCCGACGTACCATCTTTCTGCCGCTTCATTTCTAAAATACTCTGAAAATTTGAATTTTATTAAGTTATGCATTCTTTTTACTACCTTAAACGCATCTTCATACATTAAAAACAGTTACCTCTTGTAATTCTTTCAAGCTTTTTCCTTTTCTTAATTTGAGGGTCTTTTTGGAATCAGTGGAAGTTTCAGCTTGCTCTTTAGTCTCCTTTTCACCTTCCAAAATGTGAGTTAATGAATCTTTGAAATGTTCCAAAATGTCAGGCACCAAGTCAAAATCAGTGCGTTCTCGTTGTTCTACACTCACAAAATAAAACAAGATAACTAAAATAATTCAGTGATAAATCAAAAATTGATACAACTGCGCCAACAAGACGTACTTTCCAAAAATGTTATGCACTCTTCAAACAAGAATTGTAGATCGGCCTTTGACAGACTTCCTATGTTTTTAAAAAATCTGCATAGTGGCTCATTCTCATCAGACTCCTTAGCTGAAGTGTATCCGTCATAACAGCTTGCATAAATACGAGCGAACTAGAAAAGAGTAGCACTGTATTAAATAATTTGTTATTTAAATTTATCATATATTTGATCAATAGCTTAAATTCTCACTGTATCTCCTAGTGGTCGGTCCGGAAGTGTCAAATTCATGCGGCTTAACAATCTCAGGAAAAACTGCCAGCTTTTAACACCATCTATGGCAGAATCCAGCTCTTCCGCCCCATTTAATTTAACCTTGGAACGTTTTCTTGGAGTTTCAGCAGTAGAATTCAAACCTCGGCATAAATCTTCCAAACGCTTGAGATCACTTTCTGAATAAGTACTTGATTTATCCAACGAGCAGAATGTGGCCTTACCCGTCAGGAAATGGTAACGCAGACAAAACTAACAAAACAAAATTGGGAAAGAAAAAGTTTTCAAATATGCCAGAATGATACTTAAAGGGTTATTGGGTAATGAAGAATTGAAATAAAACGACAGATTACCTTGATAGAATTGAAAATATGTTCAACAGAGAAATTGTTTTCCTTGTACTGACTTTCCAAGTAGGATACAATAGGACCTGAAATTCTGAATGTACTTTCAGGATTGAAAAATACCTGCAAACAGACAAATTTTCAAAATGCACTATAATCTACTGATTTTCTCATGAACATTGAACAAAATGCCAGCTTATATCTCCATTTTTCTTACGCGTTTCATGAAATCATCCAGTCTATCTTGTGGTGATACCGTATAAAATTTCTCCACGACAAACTCGGACGAGTTGCTTAAAGGAATCAAATTTTGAACAAATCGGCCATGTGTGGCTCCAACAATAAAGATGATTGGAAGTTTAGCACAACTGGACAAAGGGGATACAACAAGAATGTAACGGAATTTAAATAGATTATTAAAACTACTTTCCCTAACTAGGCACATAACTTATCTTCAATGAGTAATCAACTTTTGTTTGACTTACCCGATTAAGGTCAGCAGTTGAGTAATTATGGAATTAGCAAAATAGTCAATGTCTTCTATAAGTATGACGATTTTATACTTTTGGTTGGCTGATGAGAGAAATGATTTAAGATCGTATAGGCTGTAATGGGATCCTCGTTTACTAACACCTTTTAGTGCACTGGGACTAGACATTTCCCCTTCATCTTCCTCCTCAGAATTTGCATTGTTTGGAGTTTGATCCTAGAGTAAAATATACAAAGTATACAGTTAATGACAACAATAATAAAACGGTTGGAAAGGATTATCATTGTAAAATAAAAAAAGACGTGTACGTATAATAAAGTACCTCGGTAATAAGCTCTCGACAAATATGTTGAAAAACTGCTTTGGCGGAGGAGCTTGTACAGGATTGTACACGAGATACGTAAACTTTCTCTAGGGTATCATCAGGGTATTTTTTCTTCAACTTCGTTTTCACATGTTGAAATATAGCACTGTTTTCTCCAGCAGACAAACCTGCATAATAATAGGGAAAATTGTATATGATTACACTAAATGCAAATTCCAAATTCAAATTTCCTTTATCAAAAAGCACCCAATTCTATGTTTACCTGATTCTAAAATACCAATAGGAATTACAGTGTCCACTTTTTCAACTAACTGAAAACTTGATTGAATAAATTTGTCCAGTTTCTCATCCAAATTATCGTTAAATTTGTTCACCAATTTCTGCAGTTTTGGAATTAACGAAAAATGTACACGATAAATAAACAGTTAGCCAGTTCCCAACTTCACAGAGCAAAATGAAAAACGATCTTACGAGCAAATGTGTTTCCAATTCATCCAAATGTTCCCCATATAATTTCATTCGTCTTGGAATGGTCTCTGAAGGTTCTTCGTAAGTCCTAAGAATATCAAGGTCCAGCCCTAACGATTCATTTGTGGAGTTATCTGTCCCCCTCTTCCTCTTCTCCGTAGTCCTGAGACTAGAAGCTACAGTCTTGGGTCGCTTATAGGAGATTCCCTACAAAAATACACACAAATTCAAAATTTGATCACAATCTGATTGTTGTTGGCTAACGAATGAAACGATTGATTAAACATGTACACCATCTCATGGAATCAACATAACGTTATCTTACCTCTGAATTCAGATTCAACGAGTCCATTTCAGTAATTTATAAAGACGATTCAATCAATGCAATGAGCTGTTGTTCCAAAACTATGTACACAAAAACGGGACGATGAAGAAAGAAATTAATGTAACTGATCAAGAGAGAACAACTTTTCACCATTCACTAAAATCAGAGTAATCCCTTATTCACTTGCGAGTGTATAGATAACTTTTTGCACCAAAATTCACAGCAATGACATACCACTTGTTTTAAAAACTGTTAATCAAAACGAGTTAAAATTTAAATGACCTATTACTAGACACTGGAGATGATGGAACATCTGAACAACACTGAAGAAAGTCAAGCAGAAGCAGAGAACAAAACAAAAACATCTTTTGCCCGGTACACAACTTGAAATGTATAGCTCCACAAAAGAAGCCAGCAATCAGCTTGCAGAACGAGTTATCATGTCTGTGGCCTTTGTTCATCTCACTTCGCTTTGCCCCTCTTTCCTTCTTTCATCTTTACATTACCATTTACTGCTTCAAGCCTGCCATTCTTGTCCATTTAAAAACTTAGCTCGACTGGTCTAGTTTTAAGACTAAACTTAAATTAAATATTGAACTAATTGAACTCCAGAATTAAAGGACCTTAAACAATGTAGTAGTTGCTTTCCACTCTTGCCGCACTCCTTTGTCGATAGTAAACTCAACTAGTCGAAAATATATTTTTTTGAGATCCCCTTTCGATTCCTTGAAATTTTACGACTACAAAATATTTAGAAATCATTGAAATCAATGATAATGATCATAAAATTAGGATCTCTCCAAATATGATTGAGATTGGTTGATTAATCTGTTGCTTTTAAATGCAATTCTTTGATTTAAAATGTTTAGAAGAAAAATGAAAATTTGGTGCTTCGTATAAGCGCTGGTAATTTGTTTTTCAAACCCGCTGAAGTGAAATTTAAAGTAGATACACTGATTGATTGACACTTTGACACTGATTGTTAATGGATGAAAACCTAGCGATGATATATAATTAACTTAAAGGTTAAAGTCGAACTAACTGATCACGGTAATTTGATGCTAATGCGGACGCTTTCGAGTGAAGCCACATGACTTGACCTAACATGATTGTTAATTGTTACACAATGGCGACTTCGTAGACTGTGTAGGACCCAATCGCATCGAAATGTGATCCTTGACAAGAATTCCTTGTCTATGGTCAAGTTGTATTCATACCAAGTTTGAGCAAAATTAAAAATGGATGCACTCATTGCATAATGCAGTGACGTATGGACGTATTTGATACTGCAGTCTGCGACATTTGACCCTGGTTTATGGTCCTTTTGACTAGAGATGACATAACTAATGAACAAGTTGAAAACTTTGACTGAGACTTTGAGGGTTGAACATGGGAAGCTGAAAATTAATAGGATTCTTTCTTAATCTGGATTCTATCTGATCCATGATCAACGTGTGAGGTGGATAACAGTGTCAAAAAGTTGATGCATCCTTTTTATAAGTCTATCTATTTTAACTGCTGTTCCAACCAAGTTAAGAAACCAAACCAAAGAAAAAGAAACTTAAAGGACATGTTATTATAAGGGCGATTTTTGGGCTAAAATAAAAAATCGTGCTCATCTACGATTGTAGAGCTTATTGAGTTATGTAAAAACTAGCAAAAGGCCAGCACGCTCTTGATACCCGTTAGTGTACGTCGTACACTACTAAAGTATCTAGTAGACACGATAAGGATCTTTAAAATCGAATATCTTTAACAGTTGTTCAAAAGTTAAGCTTCATACT
>JAQFXM010002822.1:0-22879 GCA_034693345.1 Entomobrya multifasciata
TTGTGCACCATTATCGGCAATCCACGCAGGATTGTGGATTCAGTTCGGCCCAGAACATGGCCAGACTAGAGAAGGCGGTACGGGGGGAAGCGAGGCGACACGTACAAGCACTCATGATAGTGCCGCGAAATGCAGAAGCAGTAATGCAAAGGCTGGAGCAGCGTTTTGGACGACCAGAGTTCGTGATCCAGGCGCTTGTGGAGATAGCCCGGAAGACCCCGAAGCCGAGTGAAGGAAGACTGTCCACTATCATGGACTTTGCGGGTGCTGTGGTCAACTTGGTGACAACAATAGGAACCCTCGAAATGCCAGAGTACCTCCAGAATCCCCAATTATTACAGAAATTGGTTAACAAGCTGCCAGACAGCTTAAAGTTGCAGTGGGGGATGACCTCGGTCAACATGGGGCGCTGTACCCTGACCGAATTTGCAGAATGGGTGGACTGGGTAGCAGAAGCAGCAAGTAAGGTGAGCATCCCAAAGCTTAGCCTGAGAGAACGGAAGGAAGAGAGCTTCGGAGCAGCAGTGGAAGAAGACAAGACGCCATCATCATCCCCGACGCCAAGCGGTTGTGTCGTATGCAGCAAAGATGGTCATTCCGCTGCCTCTTGCGAACACTTCAAGGGGATGAATGTGGATGACAGGTGGAAGCTTGTGAAAGAGAACGGCCTCTGTTTTCGCTGCCTGGAAAGAAACCACAGCATCAGGAATTGCAGAGTGAAATGGACCTGCAAGGCGGAAGGATGTGCCAAAAGACATCACACGTTGCTTCATGGCCAAATGCCAGTCACAGAGAAGGAAGATGCAGTGGAGGTCAATGCCACCGTGAAACAGATGGATGAGGGCGGTGCTATTTGGCGAATAGTTGCAGTAACCCTTCATGGACCTAGAGGGAAGCTAACAGTGAACGCTCTGTTGGATGAAGGTTCCACCGTCACCTTAATCAGCGACAAGGTAGCTCAATCGCTGGGTTTAAAGGGACCCCAAGACCCGCTGCGCTTAAGGTGGACGGATGGATCCCATCAAACAGAGAGCGAATCCCGGAAGGTCAGCTGTCAAATCAGCCCGCTGGATGATGACAAGGCGATGTATGAGATGAGAAACGTGCGGACTGTGAAGAGCCTCAAGCTGCCTGCACAGCGTACAGACTTGGAAGGAATTGCCAAGAAGTGGAGTCACCTGCAGCAGGTAAAATTCAAGTACTTCCCAGGAAAGCAGCCTGTCATCCTGATTGGTCAGCTGCATTCATCGCTGACCATTGCTCGAGATGTCAAGGAGGTAGGAATGGAGGTGCCGATTATGACACGTTGTAATTTGGGATGGACGATCCATGGACCACTGCCTGGAGAAAGGACGAAAGATTATGCGTTCTCCAGCATTAATGTGATGGATGAAGACGTCCCCCATAATATTGTGAAGGAGCTACTAGCTGTGGACAGTATTGATATTAAACCAGTGGTGAACGCCCGTTCACATGATGTGGAAGCCGAAACGGAAATGAAGCAGGTGTCACATCATGTCGGGGGCCGCTGGAAGACTGGAATGGTTTGGAGAAAGAAGCTAGTCCATTTGTCACCAAGGTCTGATGGGGCGTGCAGTGCAGAATTTGGAATTGAGAAAAAGCAGACGAGAGTTCCAGCTCCAAGCATGCAGTATTTGGAGACAGATAACCTCTGCCTGGTCAGCAGAGATCCCGAAAAGCGTCCATTTGTTGGAACTGGAAGTGGGAAAGCAGACATGATCCTTAGTAGCAGTTGGTGGAATGGACCGGAGCTCATAAAACTCCCCACAGCAGAATGGCCAAAAATAGTTAATGGTCGAGTGGAGGAGAAGGAGGAGCTTAAGTGGAAAGGAGAAGTCGCTGCCGTACAAGCAGATATCGCTGCCGTGAGTTCAATATGTATATATATATTATGTATGTATTTAGGAAATATGGCACATGGAACAAACTTCTCATCTGTTCTCTACTACATTATATTGATGGCTGGAAGCAAATTCTTCACTAATTATTAAAAGCATTGCACTAATTAGTCAGTAGTCTTGTGTTTACTAATTAAAATTAAATTATGAAAGAAATACCGCAGTAAATCAAAATATTGAATGGAGCGTTCTGCATTGTATATTTGTCATTGCTTCTTAAAATCAAACTTAACTGAAATTTAAGTTAATTTTCGCTAAAAATCTACCGAAAGAAAAAATAAAAGATCTCTCATATTCGGGATACTCTCAAAAAATGTCCCTGCCTCGACTCGTATTTAATCACGGCTAATGGAATTAAATATATAATCTGATTACGCAATTCTAAATTCTTATTCTGAATAATAGTATAAATGATCGAGCAATTTTTAAATTGAAGAATTTAGGAAGCCGGTGTTATATATATGAAATAAATTGTAGTCCGGTACGGTTTACTTATAATTTTCCTCGAGTATTTTTGTGCATTTGTCGTTTTGCGTTTTGTAGACCTAGATGAGTTCCAGAATGGTAATTCAAAATAAGCGATGGGTATGTTTTTCTAACTTAATCCCTACTTTTAATTAAAAAAATCGAAAGTTTTATTCAAAATAAATGTAAAATTAATAAAATTATTTTTATTGATAATATAAACACTTTTTGGGAAATAAAGAAAAATGTCTTTTACACAAAATTGTCAAGTTTGTACCAAATTTTCCAAAGTTTACTGAATTGAAAATTTTTGCATCATTTTTTATATAATTTAAATTATAGTCACTTAAGATATCGTAAATATATTTATTTCTATATTATATGTAAGTAAATCTGAAAATATTTAAACGTCTTTGTTTCTATTTTGCAAACAGCTCGTGTAAATCATGTTTCAGTTGAGCAGTAAAATTACGAAATTGCTGCAGACTTTCACTTTGAAATTTCTCTTGGTTGCTTTTTAATTGGTCAACTTGATTGATCAACTCTTGACACTGGCATGCTTGAATATTACTATTTCCAGCATTTTTACCCAGTATGCTTTCCGCTGTACTCTCAAAAGTTTTTGGTGTTTCCGAGGGAACGACATGGGAAGAATTACAGCTCATTTGGAAGTAGCTTGAGTTGGGATCTGGTCCAAAAGACTGAATTTTATAAGTTTTCTGGGTAACACTGTCTGTTTTCTTATGGTCATGCATATCTATGGAATCCCAATTACGTCCAGCTTTAATAAATGTCGAAGTCCATTGAATTTCTGAACAATCTGGCTCGTAATATGTCAATAAGTCGTTATGGTGGTTGTCCATAGACCATTCAGGCATATTTTGGACATGTTGGGGAAGGTTGACACATGAACACACGTTTTTGTAGCTTTCAAGCACATCAGAAGAGGCATTAGAATTCCATGCATAATATTTAATGATGTCGACATTAAGCTTATTACCCCCTTCCTCTTGGTTACAAATGTGGAATGATCTTATAAGTCCAAAACTTATAACTCTGAAAAAATTATGGAATGAAGTCAAACCTTCTATATTGATGTGTCTTTACTTCTCTAAAAGCAATAATTTTCTTGAACTTACTGTTGTTGATTTAAAATTGTATCTCCAGGCAAATATTTATCGCTAAAAGGCAACTTGCAACCCAAATCTCTGTAGCCAATGAAACATGTATTTGTTCGAATGGAAAAGACGTACCCCTGTTTATCTTCAGAAATATTGGTGCAGCGTAAAGTCGAGTTACTTTCCCATAATAGTCCTATTTAAAAAATCATTTTAGAATCGATGTTCCCTATAAACCAAATATTCACGAAAATAGTGGAAAGTGTGGTGAAATCACTTAAAAATTACTTGTAAAATTCGAATGTTTGTAAGCTTGAATGCTTACTCCATCTGCACCCAAAATTAGAAAATTGCTCAACAGATAAATTAAGTGAAAACTTAGACATGATGATTCCATTTTCGTGCACTCAATTTTTTACTAAAACCAAACTCTTTTTTTTTGTTTTAGGTTCACAAATTAATTTTTCAATTCGTTTGATTTCTATTTGCTGTTTTATGTCAAGTTATGGACAAATTATTCGAAAAGATTAAGAAAATCAACGGCTTTGAGTTTGAATACTGCCCTGATAACAAGACGGGACGAATAACGACGGATGTATTAAATTTAAGGAAATTTCACTTAATAAATATTCAGGATGTAAATTATGAAATGTGAATCATTCCAGTCCACAAACCATTTTAGTTGGAAAACAGGAAATGGTTGATGATATGAAGAAAAAGGAATAGACTTGCATGCTTAATAAAGTGATTACATTAAACAACATGACAAGGTTTCGGCTTGTAATTTTATCAGCACATAATTCAGTACGACTGGATATCCTTAACACAGAGAGTTAAGGTACACTAATTCGCACAGTAAAAAATGAATGCATTTTTTAAATTTAAATTAGTTTATCACAGAAAGAGACATATTAATAATATTGATTAAACAGTACAAAGTGCCAAAGCTGGAACTTCATAAAGAACTATTGATGTTTTTTTCTCATTTAAAGTAGCTATGGCCTTAGTGTTGGCTTTGTATGATACATAGAACAATGTCTAAAAGCTCTGCATTATTACTTAAAAGAATTGTCGTGTTAGAGAGAAAAGTTTTCAAGAAGCAGAGCTTGAATGAAAATGTGGTTTTTGCCGTGAAAATGATTACGAAGAATTGCAGATGTACGAAAGGAAGCGCTTAAGATTTATGATTATTTGATATGCTAAAGCCTATCATTGAAAGTTGCGGTAGTGTGTACTCAATTCCGATGTGGCTTAAGCTTCGTCATGAGTTTATACACTTATGTTACTCGATTATCTTTCATAATATATTTTTGTAAGGTTTCAAAGCTTTTGCGGTTGTATAAAACTAATGCTAAAAGATGTAAAACACATGAAACTTAATTAACAAAACTGTTCGAGCTAATTTGAATAGTTTCAGTTTCCACAGAAAACTTGTAGGAGGACTTATTTTTTAGGTCGGGTATCTGTAACTTAACCAACAAAAATAAGTTCCGGTTTTTTAAATGACAATTGATTCATTTTTATTGCGTATCAAAATAAAAAATAAATGCTAGTTAATAAATTGAGCCAATGAGAAGCTTCGCTGAGTAGAGTACTTGTCATCTTTTCAACAAGCCTATGTTAGAGCTATGGCTAAAATATGTTTATTGACAAACTAAAAATTTATTTTAAAAGTGTCCATTCAACACATAAAATGTCACAAAATGGCAGACGAATATGATGATTGTTTCAGCTGGAGAAGAAGTAAAGAGAGAAATAATTAGTGATACTTAATAAATTGACATGTTTCATGCCATATAAAATTAATTGAATTAAATGGTACCAAAAATTAGCAAACTGTTTAATAGACCACGCAATTGAAACCCCAGTAATAGTAGTGACATTTTTGTACAGGCAATATTTGAAAAACGCTAAGTTTTTATTCGTGTACTCAATACCTATCTATGTATTAATCTTAAATTTATGAAGGTTTACTCGAAATGATTCCGAAAGAAAGGCAAATTCGTCGAAAATGGGCATTTCCTTAATCACAAGACATGGCCAAAGTGCGGCTTCTATAAAAATTCAAGGAAACTAAACTTACTAAATTTACTTATTGAATTTTTCATATAATTATAATGAATCTAACATTTGTTGTAATATGTTAAAATTGGTTTGTGTGGCTTTTAAATGTTTGGCCACGTTTGATCTTTGGGTCAGCCATAACAGAAAACGGTGTCTATTAACTATTTGTTTTAAATTGAGAATTTTTGATCGGTTACTCTGACAGTTCACACAAAGCCAGTTAAAACCAACTTTTTCATAGGTTTGCATATTAAAAAGTACAACGAATTTGAATGATGGAGATTAGTATCTCCAAACTTTCGATATGCCTTGTTAGACTTCAATGAAGATGCCTTACAACATGACCTGTTTACCTGTACAAAACAATAAAATACATCTAAAAAATGAAATGCATAACTAAATTCTTAAGTAAGATGGATTACAAATATACTTTTAATCTATAAGTTGTCGCCTTAAATTTGAGATTCAGATTTGTGAAGATAAATTTTTAATACGAATTATTTATAAGTTTTCAAACTTCGTGCTAATATCTTCAGGATGACCAAACTTCCTGTTTCACGTTTCGACGATGAAACATTTGAACTAAATCAGTTCATTCAAAATATTTTCATTGGTAGCAAATGCGCTTCAAAACCACACTAATTTGTTAACTCGACTAATTTGTATTTATAGTTAAGGGCAATGGGTTAATATTTGACTTAAATATGGGGAATCTCCATAGGTATACGTAGGCATAAGTGTAATATCATTTAAACTACGAAAATTGTTTAGATAAAAAGTTTAAATTTTAATATCAAGTCATTAATCATAAGTTGGATTGCGTTTCATGGAAAAGCTAATTATTCCACTTGCTGATAACCGTATCAATAATATAATCTAAAACAAAACAAAGCATATGTAAACTTCACATTGAGAACACAGCTCAATTTGTTTCGTTATTGTGCTTGTTTTTTGGATTGTATTGATATAAAAGAATATCAATATAAATTTAAACAACTATTTGACTGTAAGTTAATACAAACACAAGTCCACGTGTACAGTAAATAGGCCATTCAATTATCTTATCGGGCTCACCTATATTTTACCAGCAGACTTTCTTGCGCATGCACAGATAGAAAATAGTTGACTAATTGAATTATTTTACTCCCCTTTAAACAAACTAACTAACGGAAAAAGCAACATATAAATGTATTTACACGTATTGTGTACTTTCTGTACAGTTTTTAAGTAAAAATTGTTTTTGAACTGCTCACTCTAAAATATGTTGCTTGTTAGAATAACGAAGGTTAGAACCTTTTTTATTTTGTTGCACGTTTTAATATTGTTGAGTACTGCAATTGTAAGTTAACAAAACTTAAATATATAATTTTCGTATTATTTCTGTTTTACTCTTTTTGAATTGCATTTCATTAAATTTCATTTTAGGCAAAGGGTGGAAGGGGCGGAGGAAGAAGAGTTGTTACGGGTAGGAAATATGTTGCTGGTGGTGTTGGTCATCTTGGCGGAACAAAAGAAAATTACAGCTGGTATTCATACGTTATAGCAGCAATCCTTTTTGGCGTGCTTATAGTTTTGGGGTGTGTATTATTTCGGTTGTTTGAACGAAACTGATTAACTGTAATATTTGAGTTTCGCTTAAGACATTTTTTGAACGGTGAGTTTAATACAATAACCAAAATTTGTAATCAAAGCAATAAAAGAATTTTTTGTTAAAATTTTATTTTCATATTCACCACAATAACAAAAACGTCATATGAAAAAGTCATTAGAGTACAGAAAAATGTGTACCAGAATATATTTTCTATTATTAGGGAAAAGTTAAGTCCAGTGACTTTGGGGTTTATAACAAATTAAAGAAACAATGGATATGGAGGGAGGCGGATACAAGGGATACATTATAAATCATAACTACAATTTTAAATTAATTTTAGTATATTTTTGTTTTAGCTGGACGTAGGAGTGGAGGAAATTGCTATATTTGGTGCAGCATCCGAAACTTTCTCTAAGAAAAATATTAACTGTTCGATATCCGAATATAGAATTTAATATTATATTTTCTCCAAAAGAGTGGGTAAGAAGGAAAGATTATTAGTTTTAATTAAATTTGTTACCTTGAAGTATTTTTTGATGCAATGAAAGTGTTTTCCTTATTACTGTGATTGATTTATTTAAGGTGGTTAATCCAATTAGTGATCGTGTTTAATTTTAGGTCTGATAATTTTAAAATTCTACTACGATTACGGATTAAACTCTAGGTCTGATGTAAGTTCTTTGTAAAAAATAAAATTAAAAAACGTTAGAATTAAAATATTGATATAAATGTACAGTTGTTGTCAGAACAGTTTTATATTATAAATCAACTAATTTTTTTGTGATGAAAAAACCAGCAAATAGTGGCTTTTCTTAATTTAGATGTGTGAAGCAGCAATCCGTAAATATGTATTTTATTTATCCGATAAGTATTTGACACTTAAGTTGATAATTTGAACTATGGGTCGCATAGAGATACAATATATGTGTTTTGGCCGTTACAGTTTTACTTGTAAGTTTAAGTGTATGCAAAACCATAACAGCTAAAAATATGTTGTATGTATATGCCGCCCTTACTTCATTTATTCAAACAGGTAGTTGAACATATGTAACCTAATGTTTCTGTCACTGTTGTCATTTTATCAAACAAAAATGATATTGACATTTTATTCTTATTTTTCCTGTTTTAAATAAGATAACCAAAATAAAAGGAACATATGCAGAGGGCATTGAAAGCCTCCGATTTTGTACAGTAATTGAATGTTAATTTCTCTTGAATCTTATCAATTTGACACCACCCTTATCTTACAATGGCTGACGATTAACAGAGGAGGTGGAGGATGCCAATTAGTAAACTGAGCCATGTCCAGCTTAGCTGAGTAGACCAAAAACTTGTTATTTTTTATCACGACTTTTAAATTAATGTTTATAAATTAATTAAATTAGTCCTTTGATTAAGTAAAAGTTTTCACTTATTTCACTTGACTACCAGCACACAATAGTTAGCTAATTGTTTTAGCTGTGATGCAGTGGTCAACTTGTCAAAATGAACAATTAAAAAATTAATCAGCTCATTTCTTGGCTTAGGCTCCAGAAAGCGAGGCTGGCTGCCGGCGGGCTTTATTTTCATTCCTAAAATACATACCCACAAAATATGTAAAACAAATGTTAATTAGATAAATAGTTAATTTAATTGATTGATAAGCGAAGCACATTTAACTAGTTGATAATCTTAATTAATGCTTCAGTCGTAATGATTATATTTTGACTTAATTGTAAACTGAGCTGGTGGACTCAAAAAAAGAGTAGCTTTGAAAAAGGCATTTTAATAAGTTGAAGGGGAACATAGAGCAGTTAAACTTAATTGTACTAGTAGCTTAACCACAATTAATTAGCCTTAGTTAAATTTTTTATCTTAACAAATTTTGATGAACTAATTATTAATTGAATTCTTCTCGTTGACCAAGGCGACTATCCCAGTCTCTTCGTTGTTCCCCTTCGCAATTAATTGTACGTCCGATTCTTCTCTTGTCGAAAAATAAGTAAATATTTTAACTGCTCACACTTAATTAAAAAACTACAGCGTAATTATTTTGTGTATGTAAGAATAATACAAACGTTCATAAATAAACAAGCAAAAATTATGACAAGTGTACTATCATCATCAGCTATTCAGTTAGCTTCTCTAGAAACAAAGGCAGCAAAGCAGTAAAGCACAAGCTCATATTCTAAAGGCCCTGCAGCAGGCCCTGCAACAGGCATATCTGCTGCAGAGAAGAAGCAATTTGCACATCCGTCCAAACAATCCGAAGCAGAGCTATAGCAGCTCAGTATAAATGTCATCGTGGCTTGCTAGAATATGCTTGGATGAACTTGCAAGTTTTTTGGATTTTGAACTTAAGTGTCTGCCTGTCTACCTGTTTAGCTAAGTGTGGTGACTTGGATGTATGCTGATGCTTTACTGCTTTACTCACTTGTCATCTCAACACTGTACTGCTGTTAATTTAGATCGCAAATAATTATATCTACTTAGTTTAAACAGTTTAATGAATAGCAAGTATATTTTATGATCTAAACCAAATAATTGATAATGGCAAAGGTCTCAACTCAAATTGGTCAAAGAAACTCAAGAATTGGAAAAAACGTGCACAAATTCATGATGATTTGATGAATATATTTTTAATAAATTTTTTACTTAATAAATGGCAGTACAAGTTTTTCAGAACATTTACAATTTGATATTTTAATTAATTAATTAAATAGTACAATGTGGCAATGTTTGCAATTGAAAAGAAAAACTATAGACATTTTTTTGGCTATTTGTAAAGCTTTTTTCTTTTAGAGTGTAACGGCTCGACATGTGTTGACTTTGATTGATACCTGGAACCATATCTTTGAAACGATTCATTCTTATTGACAAAGTCTGTCATTGTACTGAACAAAGAGGTTGAAGGAGTAAAAACTTGGCAAGCTGTGTTTTTCTCAGTAAAATGTGACAAGAAAGAATTTCGGATGTACAAAATGAAATATTAAACACTCATGAACTTTTACATGTAAAAGTGCTCTGTCATTAAATGTGATAGGTATGATAATGAATAAAAATAATAATGCTTGAATAATAATGAATGAACAGTTGAATATTATTATTTCCAGCATTTTTACCTATAAGGATTTGTGTTGTGTCCTCAATTTGTTTTGGAGTCTCCGTTATGATGACATGGGAAGAACCACAGCTAATTTGGAAGTAGCTTGATTTGGGGTCAGGTCCAAATGACTGAATTTTATACGCTTTCAGGGCCACCCAGTCTGTTTTCTGATAGTCGTGCATATCGCGTGAACCCACATCATGTCCGGCTTTAATAAACGTCGAATTCCAAATAGATTCTGTACAATCTGGCTCGTAAAATGCCAAAAGGGCATTATGATGGTTGTTAATAGACCATTTAGACATATTTTGGACATATTGGGGAACGTTGACACATGAGCACACATTTTTGTAGCTTTCAAGCACATCAGGAGAAACAGAAGAACGCCAACTGTAATAATTGGTGATGTCAACATTAAGCTGATTTCCACCTTCCTCTTCGTTACAAATGTGAAATGATTTAATGTCGCCATGCCTTCCAAGTCTGTAAAAAGTTATGGAATGAAGTCAAAGCTTTTCTAAGGTTTTCTTTATACTATGCTATAAGAAAATATTTACCTGAACTTACTGATAATAAGATAAATATATATCCCCTGGCAAATATTTCTCGCTAAAAGCTGACTTGCAACCCAGATGATAATACGCAATGAAACATGTATCCGTTCGGATGGAAAAGACGGACTGATGTTCATCTTGCGGAATATTGTTGCAGCGTGAAGTCGAGTTGCTTTTCCATACTAGTCCTATTTATATAAAATATTTTGGAATTAATTTACACTAAAGACATAATTAGGACGAAAATAGTGATAAGTATTGTGAAATCACTTAATAATTTACCTGTAAAATTGGAATATTTGTAAGTTTGAATGCTTACTCCATGCGCACCCAAAATTAGAAAACTGCTCAGCAGATATATTAAATGAAAACTGAGACATGGTGCTACCATTTTAGTGCACTTATTTTTTACTAGAACCAAATATTTATTTTGTCTAAGGTTTTCTGTTCACAAATTAGTTTTTTAATTCGTTTGATGCCTATTTGCGGTTTTATGTCTAATTTTAAAATACTTACTCGAAAAGGATCAGAAAAATAACTGCTTTGAGTTCATATGATGTCCTGATCACTAGACACGACGAAAAACAACGGATGTAAATTTTAAGTAAAAAGCACTCAATAATATTTCAGTATGTAGATTATGAAATTTGAATCATTCGAGTTCACAAACCATTTTAATTGGAAAACAGGAAATGGTTGATGATATGGAGAAATATCAATACGCTTGTATGCTTGAGTTATAACAATAACCGATATGACATCATAAAAAATGAATTAGACAGATTTGAAAATTATGAATACATTTTACTAGTTTTAGTCAGTCATCTAGAATTTTGCCAAATACAAAATACTGACTTTTTTGCTTCATGTAAGCAGCTTGTGAGAAATGGAGGGAATACTTTGTCTTTTGCGTGCGTGTAGCACTTCTTTTATTTTAGGCGGTGTGCCTGTTTTTTCTTGCATGCTTGCAAGCAAGGCAGAATGTGAGCTGCGTCTCACCAATTCTCTGTCACTTGCTTCTTACACTTTGCCTCGTGTGGAGCAAAGTAATTTTGTGTGTGATTGAACTTTGTGTGCTTTATGATGAATAAAGACAAAGATTATAGTTTAATTAATTAATTGTTTTGAGGTGTCTTCCGGTTTATTTTTCTGGTGTAATAGCGTTCATCCTGTGATTCGAGCTGAATCTTCTGTGTTTTGTAGTAATTTTAGTGTTTTTGGAACAGTTTGGCACATCTCTCATCTCCTCCACATTTCATCATCGGAGTGATAGGAAGATAGAGGAGACATTGTGACCACTCTTTTTCCATTTCCAACATTGTGGCGATCTTGCCAGGATAAACACCACCTCATCTGTAAAATAGAACCTAGAAGAACCTCAACACTAGCTCCACCAAGATGCCTATCACCTCATCAATCGTTTTAGCGGAAAGGACTGCTCACTACAAAGGAATGGCGTTTCAGCAGGCCGTGGAAACTCTGGAGGCAGAATTTGCCAAGCCCAACGCCGAAGTAGCAGTCTTATCCAGCCTTCTAAAAGTGGTCAAAATGAGGGCGAAGGCATTTGTGGAAGCCATAAATAAATTGGGCGATGGGAGTATCGCAAAGGAAAAGTTTTTGGAAATTGGGGGGAAGTTGGCGCAGCTTACTCTCAAAGTGGATACTGCAAATGCGACCGCACAGGAGTGGAATACTCCAACAACAGCAGCAGTCCATCCACCATCATATTCAACTTTGGCTCGTGTGGAGACTGCCAATGCCACCGCACAGGAGTGGAAGACTCCAGCAACAGCAGCAGCCTCACCAGCATCAAATTTGCCACTGCCGCAAATAAAACTACAGCAGGAGAGTGGATCGGCGATCCAAGAAACAAGAAGTCGTTTCAGTTCTGGAGGTCAACAGCAGACGCCACCGACTCCAGGAAGAAGACCACTGCCACCGCCATCCCAATTATCGGAGGATGTAGGGAAAAGGCAACAGCAGTCGTCTCGCAGTAACGCATCAGTCATGGAGACTGCAAATGCCACCGCACAGGAGGTCCACCGGTGGAATACTCCAGCAATAGCAGCAGTCTCACCATCATTATATTTGCCGCTGCCGCAATCAAAATTACAGCAGAATAGTGGATCGGTGATCCAAGAAATAAGAAGTTGTTTCAGTTCTGGAGGGCAACAGCAGGCGCCATCGCCTCCAGTTAGAAGACCACTGCCACCGCCATCCAAATCAATGGAGATTTCGGAAAAACCGCAACGGCAGTCGGCTTGTAGTAGTAAATCAGTCGTGGGTACTGCAGATGCCACCGCCGAGGACGTCCATCAGTGGAATACTCCAGCAACAGCAGCAGTCCCACCAGCATATTTGAAGTTGCCACTGCCGCAAGTAAAAATACAGCAGAACAGTGGATTTATGATCCAGCAAGTGGAAAGGTGTTCCAGTTTTGGAGGTCAACAGCAGACGCCACCGCCTCCAGTAAGAAGACCACTGCCACCGCCATCCCAATTGGAATTTTTGGGAAAACAGCAACAGCAGTCGTCTTGTAGCAGTACATCAGTCATGGAGACTGCACATGCCACCGCGCAGGAGTGGAAGAATCCAGCAACAGCAGCAGTCCCGCCGACTTCAAGCTTGCCCCTGCCGCAAGTAAAATTACAGCAGCATTGTGGACCTATTATCCAGCAAGCAGGAAGTAGTTCCAGTTCCGGAGTGCAACAGCAGACGCCACCGCCTCCAGCAAAAAGACCACTGCCACCGCCATCCCAAATATCGGAGATTTTGGGGATTCAGCAACAGCAGTCGTCTTGCAATAATGCATCAGTCTTGGGGACTGCACATGCCACCGCACAGGAGTTCCATCAGTGGGAGACTCCAGCAACAGCCGCAGCCCCACCCGCATCAAATTTGCCATTGCCGCTGAAAGTACAACAGCAGATAAGAGGATTGGTGATCCAACAAAGGGGAAGTAGTTCCAGTTATGGAGGTCAACAGCAGATGCCACCGCCATCCCAAATATCGGAGAAATTGGGAACACAGCAACAGCAGTCGTCCACCAGTAGTGCATCAGTCACGAAGACTGACACGTTCAACGCCGGCAGCAAAAGTGATATCCGGATGATGTCTCAGGTGGCCGTACTTGTCACCAAAAGTGCCAGCGTTATTTCAGAAGATGGCTTATCTGAGCCAAACAATGATGAGTCGACCGCCATATCTGCAAGGAATGCAAGTCAGCGGGTCCAACATCAAGTTTTTGGAGGTGCCGTTACACCAGCCCAGCAGCAGAACCAGCTTCCCATCATAGTGAGCAGTGTAGACAATGGGGTTGTCCAAGTCACGTCAATGGGAGCAGCTGTCAAGTTCCAGAAGTCACCAGAGCCCAAGATGGGAGAACAGTTTGACTTCAGAGGATGGGAGAGTGACCCATCATATATGCCAATGCATGGCAATCAAGTTTCAGCAGCCCAAAGTCCAGCTACTTTGATGTCAAGAGGATGCGGTGCATACCAACTACTGCAGTTGCAACGGTGGGAGGTTCCCATCTATTTGAAGAAACCACACGAAACGTGGTCATCGTCAGTTGCTGCTGCAGGCGAAAAAGTTGAGCTGAGTCTGGGGAAACGTTTGGGCAACATGAAGTTGTCTAGTAGGGATGGCAAGGTGCGGACCGCACTTGTCAGGGCGAAGAAGTGAGAAATCCTGCGGCCTATTCAACGGCTATTCCTCATGAAGACTGTTCTTTACAATGCCGAAGGAGACAGCAGTGAAGAAATTGCGGATGATGCTCCGAAAGTAGTGAAGGCCATGGAGGAAACTCTGCAGGAAGCTTTGGAGTCGTCGCCAACTTCAAGAGCTGCAAGGATGCTGTGGGAGCCTGATAGGCTTATTTATTGATTTTAGTTAATAATTTTTTGTTTGATTTTGTATGATATGTTGAATGATATTTGATGTATGATATATTGTATTTTTTGATGTATGTATCCCATTTCTTTGTAGTATTGCATTTCCTCCACTTTCTCCGGAAATGCAAGATGGGAGTGTGAGAAATGGAGGGAAAGCTATTTTATGTTGCATGCTTTTCTATAAAAGTGCATGCAGCACTTATTTTCCTTTTTAGGCGGTGTGCCTGTTTTTTCTTGCAAGCAAGTCAGAATGTGAGCTGCGTCTCATTTTCTCTGTCACTTGCTTCTTGCTCTTTGCCTCGTGTGGAGCAAAGTATTTTGAGTGTGATTGAACTTTGGTTGTGTGCTTTATGGAATAAAGACATAGATTTAAATGTTTAATTAATTAATATTGTTTTGAGGTGTCTTCCGGTTTATTTTTGCTGATGTAACAGCGTTTATCCTGTGATTCGAGCTGAATCTTCTGAATTTTAGTAGTGTTCTTTTAGTGTTTTAATGGAATAGTTAGGCACATTTTCATCTCCTCCACATTTCATCATTGTAGCAGATAGGAAGACAGAGGAGACATTGTGACCAACCCTTTTCCATTTTTCCATTTCCAACAGGCATTGTACTGTAACGGAACGCTGTGGCCCAGACCTTCTTCAGCGTTCATTTCCACGAGCAAATGTGATTTCTAATAAAACTGAAACGAAAATTAATTTAATAATTTGAAGGGAACAGTTATGCAAAATGGATTGCTGGTATTTAAAAATGATCATTAAAATATTCTTTTAATTTTTACCTTGTCCATATCCCGGCGCACTTGGACAAACCATAGCATGCCCATAACAAAAACACGGCATACACCCAAAATCATTCTCCGTATCCAAATTAAAATATCCCGGTTTACAATTAGAACACTGCTGTCCCCCCACATTCTCTTTGCAAAGACAACTTCCCGTAATTGGATCACAACTTGGTTCATTTCCATAGCTTCCTGGAACACTACAACTGCAAGGCTTGCAACCCTGATTACTAAAATCATAAAAGTTTGCCTGACACCTATCACACCTTTCTCCAGTGACCCCGGTTCCCTGGTTTACATTCACATTGTCCTTCCGAATTACACTGCAAACTGCGAGAGCAAACATCATGACAAAAGTATGGAGAATACAGTAGCCATCCGAGCGTTGATAATAGTTATCCTTGCAGCGTTCGCAATTTGCACCATCTCGGTTACCAGAGCATTCCGAACAGTGATCACCATGACCAGTGGATTCATACAGTTTTTGGTCAAAGTAGCACCGGTCACTGATGTCATTACAGTTGCAAGCTATAAAAAAAACATTTAAATTTTTGAATCAAAAATTTTCCAACAATTTTTTTTAAATATATTTTTTCTTACGTTGACACTCATTCGCATCAGTAGCTGTAGCCCTTCCCCAAGGCTTATCATTATAAAATGCACATGTCGCAATCCGCCCCCGCAGTATTATGTTCACACCTACAAACCAATCTTCTAGGTTCCCCTGGATACTGACTACTACTATCCACACACTCACTAGCATGCCCATTACATTTGCATCTTGCACCCACACCGGCAATAGCGTAGAAATAACTTCTCATAACCTTTTCATCCCCGAAAACCTCATCCCCAAAGGTATTCAATCTATCCAAAGTTATCCTAATGTCTGTCGCGGTAACCCAGTCTTGAAGCTCCTTCGAGTTGTCGAAATTATAAGCTGAGGGTCGACCCTCCAAAGTTGGAAATGCTTCACCCCCAGTCAGTGAAGAAATGTCGGAAAATCCGAAGGTGCACAGTGCCCTTGTTTCCTCCCCACCATGTACATAATTCATATCCGGAACTCCATAAAATCCCCGGCAGGATGCTGAGTAGAATTGGTAGGGTTTCCAAACACTGGAATCTCCACTCATTCAACGGTAAATGGCAAAACTTTCTGGTCTGGGGCTTTGGAATTTTAGGCGGACGTATGTAATTTCAAAGGATTTTCGAAGGTTGAGAGGGGATGAGCGTGACGGTAGTCTCGGGAGTCACAAATGTTGCAGCAACGTCGGGGGCACGCGGACATTCCACCAGCTTGGATGCAAAATTGTACGAGGCCTTCTACGCCGCAGGTGTTGGTCACGTCCACGGGTATTTGGAAGGCGGTGTTGACGAATTCGGGGACGCAGCGCTGGAAAATAAGTAAACTAAATTCGAAATATTTAAATAAAAACTGGTGCCATTTTTTTCGAAAAAAAGTGATTAGTTTTTATATGAAAATACCTGTGGCATCCCACGAGCGTCATCAGCAACGCGAGTAGTGCCCATTTCCATCAGACATATCTCCTTGTAAACTATTTGTTTGGGTTGCCAGGCAACTGGTAAGGATTCAGAGATCTTTCCACATTTTTATGACTATTTTCTGTTACTATTTTATTTGGCAAGATAATTAGTAGCTAAAAAATTGACTGTTAATTTTTTAGTCATTTGTCAACCTCAGACCATCGTTGGTTGTGGGGATATGGTGACTCCCAACTGGTCCAGCATGAGGTTCCCTTTTCTATGACATATCCCAGACTCACTAATAAAGTCTTGGACTACCACTCTGCGAAGCAAATGATATGTGGTCCTTGGAATGCGTCATTATCTCACAGCACCCCACACATTTCCACCTTCATCTCATCTTCCAGTTGTCTTCAGTACACATGCGCCAATGGCTGCGAAGTCCTGAGATTGGCTGGCTGATTGAGAATATGCATATAATTGAACCTTTTTCTAAGGTGGTACCACGATACCAAAATGCTGGGAATCAATATCGGTCTCGGTCTAATGCCAAGCTTGAATGGGAACTTTAGGAAAGGAAGGAGGATGACGGGACGCCTACCCATGTTATCTTAATTATTCGTAGATCAGCTATACTGAATACTCTAACCTTCTGAATGTGTACATCTTTCACAAGCAATTAATATGCAAATAACATTCACCAAAAAATACTAAGAAAGTTCAACATTTTATTTACAAAAGCATCCATACATTCTATTTGAGTTGAATACTTAATCAATACTAAAAACTGAACAAGAATGACATTCAAATTTCAATGATTAAAATTTGATTACAATTTCTATACAAATAAAATGAATTCCAACACAGATGATACAAAACAAGTCTAAAATGAATACATTTTGAATATTTTGTACTTGTGCTACGGTACTTTTCATACATCACTTTTCAGCTTCCAATCTCGGAGTAGTGATCCCATCAACCTTACTCTTATGTTTGGTATGGGGGTCGTCGTCGTCATATCCTGTCTTGTTGTGCTTCGTCCGCATATGACCTTGTAAACTATGTTTGGAGTCCATTAAATGAACACCACACAGCTTGCACTCTTGTGTCGGTCGCCTTTCCAAATGAACTCTCTTCTCGTGCTGTTGAAGGTGCTCAAGTCTAACGAATTTAGCGGGACAGTGTGCACATTCCCAATTTTCACGTGATCCTCAGTCTACACCTTGCCCCTTATGCTTACGGTTCATATGATTTGCTAAACTGAGTTCTGAGTTGAGTAAATGAATTCCACAAATTTTGCACTTTTGTGTTGGTGGTCCTCCAATTTGGTGAACACTTTTTCATGTCTACAGACATTTGCTTTGTTAGAAAATGTTCCAGGGCATTTAGTGCATTTATGGCGAACACCTTCATTCACTGACCGGATAGGTTGAAGGGGAAAGAGAAGTCTTTTGTGCAGAAATGACACTTGAATCTTTTCGCCAATGATAAGTGCTTTATCTTCTTGTGATGAACACGCTGCTTCAGAGAGTCACTCTTTCTTTTTATTTTGGCGGTGGTGCTGCTGGCTTCATGACAACTGCTCTCCTCGTCTTCATTTTGATGCATGGCTTCACCTTCTTCGTTTTCACCGAGAACGTAAAAGCTGTCACTCAACTCGCCTTCATAGTTGACTCCAGTCTCGGTCTGCTCAAATTTCTGACAAAACATGGGGCCAGCTTCAACGTCATCTTGATTGTCTTGGAAATCAACATTCTCCCCGCCATCGTCCACATGGTCAACAGTGTCCTCCTCATTCTGCCCAGGACTAGATTCAACTTGTTCGTTTGAACTATTTTCCAGAGATACCGACGCGACAATGACAGGTGCATCATCAAATTTGGTCGCAGGAGTCATAGCTTTTCCATCTTGAAGGTTATCTTGAGCTGATGACCTTTCGGTGACGCTGGACATAGCGACCTCTGAATTTTTCAGTAGCTCCATGTCCACAGCAGCTGGACCAGAAGCCTACAAAATATAAATACAAATGTAATTAAGTCTAAAGAAAAATACGCAGACGTTAATTTACTTTAAAACGTGACACCAAGTTTAATTAAATATATTACCTGTTCTGGGTTTCCAAAACGACCGTAAGGAACTTGTTCCTCATTTTCTTGGCTGAAGGTCAGTAATGCCAAGGCAACGTTTCGAACACATGCCTTCATACCAGCAATTATGTCATCTTGCTTTCGTTGGAACACATTAGCTTGCTTCCCAATTTGGATGCCGAGCTGCTTCACAGTACGCTGAAGGGACTTGATTTCCTTTTGACAACAACATGGTGACCTTTCACCTTGACCCTGCTCACCTTCCTTGTTGACTTCTCCGAGAAAATCCTGATCAACCGACATTCCTCCACCACGCTTTTCCATCTTATCTTTCTGGATTTCCTTATTCCGCTGATAAGACAATGACCTGCTCCTTTTTTTGGTGCCCTCCAAATCAGTTCTCATCACTTATCAATCACAATGGTCACAAAAAATCATTTGATTTAACTCGACTTAGTAAAATACGATGCAACATGTGGTCGTAACCCCCAGCTGACCAGTCAAAGTGTATATTATGTAAACACAGTGATCTCTTTCATTTGACACACGGACTGTTCTGATGAGCTGCTGTAAATGCACAATGCACACATGTAAAAATGCATGCACTTGAATGCATTTGAAAAGCACAAGCATTTACGTTGATGCACTTCTACGACGTATTCTTCACTTTTCATTTCCATTCCAATTCCAAGCACAAAGCCATACACAATCTCCACTTGCACCTTGCACCGCACACTGTCTTCGCACGTATTCGCTTGTCACTTTTACAGGAAAGACAGGAAAGCAAGTAGTAATTAGTAATCTACTTAAACTACTTAAGTTAATTATACTTAGGTAGAATTGCAACCGTCGCGGTGTATGTTGTAAGTATTTTACATGTACCACATAAATGTAAAATAGTTCAAAATTCTGAGCCTCAAATCTCTGTTTCCCTTCTTAGTTTTTAATTGACATTCTATTTTTTAGATAAGCTGTTATCGTTAGAAGATGGACTCCCAAAATTCCTCATCAGCGGAATCGGATACCTCAGTTGTACCTGCAAATATTGAAGGTAAAGCAGGAGCTGAAGTCCAAGCGCCCATTTCCGGTGACCCCGATCCTGTGCCAGCACCGCAGCAGCAGCGCCAGCAAGAAAGACAAGTAGTTTTGCATGGTCCAGTGACTCTGCAGCAAATTCAGCAGCTATTTGTTACGCCTTGTCGTCTTCAATTGCACAGGTGCCAGGTCCCTGTCGCCCCTGCACCTGAACGAAACGCCACTGTTAACGATGCCCCCGCAACGCAAAGCAACGTCGATGGCACCAACGAGACTCCTTTCTCAAGTGGAGCTTCAGCAGATTCAGGAAATGTCTCCAAAGTTAAAGAAGAGGAGGACACCAGTTTTTGCGAAGAAGTAGAAGCCCCCTCAGCTCTTTCAGGCTGTGTTGCTTTAAGAGGTGCTTCCAAATTGGTGGAATACAGCAATTCAGAAAGTGACTCCTCCGAAGATGACATCAAGGTATTTCCTGCTTCTCGGGCAACACAAGCACCTTTATCAAAGAAGCGACCAGTGCCGACCCCCAAAGTCGAAACCACAACCAGTGCTTCTACCCAATCTGCTGAAGAGGCGACTGCTGATTCAAGCTCAAGGTCTGTTGCCGCTTCTCTGAGGAAAGTAAAATGGGAGGATTCCAGTGATCCTGAAAGCAGCCCGTCAGCCTCCCCCGAAGATGAGCTCCAATCAACTGCTCCTTGTCCAACGGCACCTTCAACAAAGAAGCGACCAGTGGCTAAGGTCGGTGCCAAAAATGATGCCGCCCACCGAACTCGACCTGCTGTTCGTAGGCGTGGTAGTTTAAGAATGGCTATAAAATTGGATGATGAAAAAGACTCCTCCACCGGAAATGGATCTGGTTCAGAAGATGACGATGATGTGGAAGATGTTCGTGCCCCTTCAGCAGACCCTTTAGCTAAGGAGAAGAGAGCAGTTAGCAAAGAGAAGATTGGAAAAGGTGTTTCCAACCGGAAGTCATCCTTCCCTTGCACGGTTTGCAAGAAGACTTTTAGTTCAAAATGTTATTTGAAAATTCACATGAACAAGCACACTGGAGAGAACGCATACAAGTGTGAAAAGTGCGGAAGGTCGTTCTGGTGCCAGAACATCCTCTGCATTCACAAGAAGACAAGGGACCAACGAAATGGGGTCTGTCCCCGAGAAATTACAAAGCATGACGGAGGATGGAGGCCGAAGGGATCATGGACATGTGAGATTTGCAGAAAGAAAATGAAACACCCATTAAGCTATTTAACTCACATGAGGATGCACCGGGGAGAGAAGCGATTTAAATGTGAGGAGTGTGGAAAGGGATTTGTGACAAGTGGTCATTTGTCCAGGCATAGCGTAATCCACAGTGGAGTTTGGCAATTTACTTGTGTCTTTTGCGACAAGGGATTTCATTTTAAATATCATCTCTTCCGTCATCTGCGAGGTCACACGGAAGAGAGACCTTATATTTGCGTGGTGGAAGGATGTGGAGCCAGCTTTCGGCAACTTGGTCATCTCAAGAAGCATCGTCGAATGCTTCATTTTAAAAAATATTGAAGAAGGTACAACTTGTCACATAATTTTGTTGAATTCAATGTTTTTTCATCAACGCCTTCAAATCAATTATATCAAAAGGGCTGTGAATGATGACCTCTAACAAAACTTTTAATTATTTGCTTATTGTATTTGCAATTAACTGAAATAAAATTTATGTTGTCTCAAGTTTCCCCATTAAATAAATAAACTTTAACTATGAACAATTATAAATACCAATTCATGTTTCCACTAATTCATAAATTATAATTGATCATTTCATACTTTTATTTCATCTAAATCATCTCATCAACTTTTCATCAAGTTACATCTCATCGTGTGAAAAATATTTATTACAATTTATCAGAATTATCTCTATTTTTTATCAATAAATTTGTTCTTTCTTCATTATCATGTCATTGTACTATATGTATCTTCATCAATCATTATTCTGGTCAAATGTTACAATCAACAGCAACTCATCAGTTTCCGGTCTACAGATATTCCTCCCGTTATCCTTGACACAAGCGCCATTCACACAAGCCAACATATTCCTTTCAAAGAAATCCGGAATTATTAATTTCGACTCGTCACACTCCGCCCCTTTATAAAAAAAATCCCCAAATAATTAAACATCATCCCCATATATTATTTCAACCATTTAAATATATTCTACTTATTTTTTTTTCATTTTTTACCAAGTGGCACCATACACCTCAACTCCCTCTCCATCCAGACCAACCCTTCCGTACAAATACACCTCCGATTTTCCCCACAAATAATAAACTGATCCTTATTACAAGTCGCCACAATATCATCATAGCCCATCGTCCCCGGATTCGTATCACTAAAAATGCACGCCTCCCCATACACAGCTTTCCGAGCCGGTGGCCTTGTAATTGGTTCTCGCGTGGGTGGCATTGGCGAGGTCGCCATTTCCGTAGTTTCCATTGTTCCAGTTGGTAATACACCACCTCCCCCTCCCCCCATATTATCCGTTGTACTTTCCATTGGTCCCCCACCCCCACCCGTCTGATCAGTAGTGCTCATCCCCCCAGGCCCAGGTGGTGGCACCCCCGAATCAGTCGTCGACGATTGCCCCGGAGCAATCACCACATTATCAGTGGTCGACGGTGGCCCCCCCGGTCCCGTCACCACATTATCAGTGGTCGACGATTGCCCCGCCCCCGCCCCCACATTATCCGTAGTCGAAGACGGCCCCCCCGGCCCCGGCACCACATTATCCGTAGTCGACGACGATCCCCCCTGCCCCACCCC